>JAODAI010232063.1:0-10357 GCA_027575025.1 Scotoplanes globosa | reverse complement strand
ATAATTGTTAAAGCGCCTTGAACAGTATCTATTCTGGATTTTGGCGCTATATAAATAGCATTATTATTATTATTATTTATATACAGATATGTGTATATCCTATGGGCCTGTACACTGAGTGATATGTTATTATTATGTCCAAGTTGGTTGTACATATATATACACTCTTTTTTGTAAGAAACTCTATAGGGTCAGGCCCTGTAGTAGGCCTACTAAAAAAATCGCGAGATCAATCAAGGTTTGCCCTGTGCGAACCACTTTCTCAAATAAAAAACAAAAAATGAATTAAATTTTATCCGACATGAAATTTTAATTTGAAAGCCTCTGCTTGGTGGTCACTAAGCCCCGTATTTTTTTCCATTCCTGATCGATTATATTATATAATTAAAACACTTTTTTATAAGAAACTCTTCTATAAGAAACTACTAGGCCTATAGAGACCCCAAAAATAGGGAAAGTTTTAGTACTACATTGAAAATCATTAAGAAACTCGATAATTTTGAGTATACTGAAAATCATAATAAGTGGCTAGTTTTGTTGTATAATGTGTACAGTACACTGCAGTATATTCAGTATTGTGTTATATCTAGCTTAAAAAATCAGTGTAAATCACCGATACATGGAATCAGTATTGGTATATATAATGCTAACACATAAATGTCTTGCACAAGATTGCCTATTATATGATGTTGTTCGACATCAAAAATTTAGAAACTGCTAAGAAACTTTTAGTAGTAAAATCGGGTCAATTATAAATTTTAGTACTAGGGCCTGAACCTATACAGTTTCTTATAAAAAGTGTATAATATATAATTATACATGTATATAGGCCGGGTGTATGGTCATGTTTTTCTTTCATAACTTGACTATTGAAAAACATCATGGTTATTGGATTATCTTGGCTAGGGATATATATATGATCCCTGGATGAAGTCATAAAATACCGTACCACGTGTATTGTATACTGTCTGGGATTTAATATAGGGGATCCTGCTACACCTCCATGCACGCAATCCAATACAGCGTGATATAACATTCCGCCAATGTTGTTAATGTCCAACGGTGCCGGGTCGCCCTTACCTCAGTGACACGGGACGATGTAATGTCCACAAAACTCTCAACAGGGTCTCTCCAATTCCAACAAAATGGTGTCACATGCGGCGCAAGTTTTAATAATAATGTTATTGGATATATTTAGGTACGAACACGTATATAAACACACCATATCGGTTTTAATACCGAGTGATGCAGTGTATATCACGTTGCACTTATATCAGCAACACAATAATGCCCGTATGCGTGTCTACATCCGGGGCAGACATAATACACTAAAGTGAATTCAATCAAAGTATATATATAATGTAACCTATGCATGGCCATATAGGACAGCAGTAGGCTAAGAACCAACATTCGTTGTTTGGGTTTATTGTATTGAATATTCTGGATATTTACAGTAAATATTGTCAGCTAAGGTTGAATACATCCGTTGAACAATATTAAATTAAACACGCGGGCTATTAGTTTCAACACATTCCAATTTGCGACAACAAATCAAGCGAATAATATGTTCACCAAAACTGAGCGACCCACATCTGACTCCACATATCCTATAGCTGCATCATGACTAAGGCAATATATTGTATCAGCATTACCCTGTATGCACATAGTACACTGTTTGGGTAAGACACCAGGATCAGACCTTTAATAGTACTAAAAGTTTCCTAAATTCCGATAAACAGAGTTTTTCACTTGCTAAACTAGGTTTATCAGTTGATAAACCTAGTTTATCACTTGATAAACTAGGTTTATCCGTTGATAAAACTAGTTTATCACTTGATAAACTAGTTTATCAAGTGAAAAAAAACTGTGTATCGATAAACCTAGTTTTTCACTTTACAAACAAGGTTTATCAACTGCTGATAAACCTAGTCTATCAACTGCTATTATAAACCTAGTTTATCAAGTGAAAAAACTGTTTATGGACAAACCGTTCTTTTAATAAACTGAGTTTATCGATAAACTGTTTATCTAATTATTGCACAAAGGGCTGCCGTATAGCAGACCTGGATAATGTATATCCAATTGATATAAAACACCGCCAACATAAAGCTATAGACTTAATGTATCACTAAATGATTTACTTGGACTAAATAATCTGAATTAATTGTATACCCCAAGTACATATACAAGAAATATACTGTATGCAGTATAGGCTACCCTAAGTAAGTTATGGGTCTCACCTTCCCATGGGAAAGTGACGTGCATGCTCATAGTATTATGAGGTATGTATGTGTGGAGTGGAGGGGCAACTTTGTGATCCCCGACTCCATGATGTACCCCGTTTTTCCAGGCTTCCCGTCGAATAAACTACATATTTTCCAGCACACCCACTCCTGTTCCATGCACAATATCATAAACCGTGCAGAATGAACGAGAATAGACGTCCAACACTCAATTATTTCAGCCGACTATATTCATTTCGCCGAATGGAAAACTTACTTCGTCCAACACTCACTTGTATCCCCCACTATTATGTAGGCCTATACTCATCTTGCAGTGAAAATAACATATATATTTTCCACCGACTAACATGATTTTATCCATCCCCGGTCTCCCCCCCCCCCCCACACATCTGGTTGCGAGGGGTGGCGATCACCCATTTCCCATGCCCCGGCCTTGCACACACTGTAGGTTTCACATACTTATTTGTATAGAAACCAAGCATGCAGCATACAGTAATTAAGAAATGTTTAAGTGAAATTAAATGAAATGCTTAAATCAATATAGATGTGCAACATCAACATGCATAACGATACCAACCTAAACAGTTTCACAACACCAATAAAGCGTTATCGTGGTGAGACTATAACGTTCAATGAAATGAATACTTTTAGCAGAACGGGAAATGATTAGAAAAAAGTGTGGGGGTTAGACAAAATCACGAATAGTTGGTCTCCTATATAATCGACATCTGTCTTTCGAAATATTACTGCAGAAGGTAGAAAATGTAAACTGAAAGTAGTTTTCAACAAATGGTGGAAATTTCCAACAATCATGGGATTGACCAATATTTACCCGCTCGTCGGTAGACTAGTATACGTATACGACTATTACTAATACTATATAGCGTCCTGTTCTATGTATGTTGTGTCAAGCTATCGTCTAGCATTCTTAAAATTACAAGGAAGTCATATTATTATGTTGGTTATATATGTAGTCATGTAAAATATACTTGGGATATTCTGATTATTATACCAGTATTATTCCCTTCTATACTGACCGCTACACGCTGTTCCATATCAGTATACTATTGTATACGAAACTCTTACTTAAAAGCTAAACAAGTTTTTAAAAATTAGTACTACATTGAAAATCATTAAGAAACTCCAAAAATGTTATAGTGTATTGCTAATCATAATAGTAAATGTCTTCGTTTGCTATGTAGTGGGTACACGGTATACAGTAGTACTCAGTATTTTATAATTATGTTTCTGTAGTCTTGAGATCACCAACTTAACCTATTTGCATCAATAATTTCAACACATAATAACTTTACACAAGATTGCCAATTATATACCACGTACTTCGAAAGTAAAGCCTTTAGAAACTGCTAACTTAAGAAACTTTTAGTTAAAATCGGCAAAAAATTCTAACTTAATTGCATGGTGTCCACTTTTATACTAGGACGTGTGAAAGGTGTTTCATCCTAATTAAGTTGTTAATACTACTCTATGATATACCGAAGGTCCGGTGGATTAAATTCGTAATCCACGTCCACGGTGGCTTATAGTTCGTAACTAATGCATATGTATACATATATACTAGTACTACTACAGTAATATTATACAGTTATGTTGTGATTCAACACACAAATACACGAAACTCCACATTATCATTGGACCAACTTACTAATTAGGAAGCGACGTCACTGTATTAGGTAATACCATTGGCATTATTATATGATGACATCATACGGTGTACTAAAGTCATTTGGATTGTATTGATTGATTGATTAGGTTTCTTGGCCCTTTAGCCACACGAACCAGTCGATCCATTGGAAGGGAAGTTTCAGCACTCTGTTAATTCCAACTCCCAACCATGCAGTCAGCTCGGGTGATATAGCGCCATATGATGGCAATATAGGGATGCGATCTGTTTGAGGGGTGTCGTTCCCCCATACACCATATGTACCACTATATGGGTGGCGCCATCCCGGCCAATCGACGAGGGTTGGTCGTTCCCGAAGAGGGGAGGGCTTTCTAAAATTGAGTGACTGTAATTATAATACATGCAGGTGTATAGTCAAATGGACAGATTCCCGACCGATTCGCCATTTCTTCTCCAATGGGGAGGGGGGAGGTTTCTCACCAGCTGGAGATTCTCTTCTCCCCCCACACTGACACCGCCCCTTCGTCACTGACAGCACCACGCATAAAGTCAAACAATGTGTAGATCAGAACAGAGTCACGTGACAATACCGAGGGTGACATAGTACATTGGCTGACTGAGTACAAAAACAAATGGGGGACGAGTTCAGAAGTCGGCGTGGTGCTACACCGCTATATATAGGCCTGCTTGGTATGCAGTAGGCCAACAAAATGGCTGACGACCGATGTTGTGCTACGCGCTGACTTCAAGAGCGCCAAATAGCGTGTACACCTGTTCCCGGGACATACCGCCCAATTGTCGGCCTAATGTGTGCTTGGCACACCGTCTGCTACCGACCACTGCGTATCGCAGTGGCGCCCACTGGTTCGGCACACCGTATGGTGTACCCACCACGGAGATTCCCAGTGGTGGCAACAGGTTTACCCTCCTACTCGGGGCTGCATCATCCGCCCGCTCTGAGAAGTCACAAAGAGGCGAAGATAACAGAAGGTGTGAAAACAGGGGCTACCCGTGGAGCTCGGACGGGAAATGGATAAAATGCTCTTTGATTGTCGGGACGCGTCGGCATTCCTGGCGGTGCGGGTGGCGGTCGCACAACTGTCCTTATAACCGAATAGGGCGATGGGCTAACGTCCTTCTGGCTTCAACTCGATTATACCTATATGTATGTATATATATATAATACCTCACTTGATCCTTCTGTGAAATGATTATAGGGCATTATAGCATAATAGATGGGAGTAGTTTTGGTATCCGGTAGGTTTATTATCCACATTTAACATAACCACATATATCCATCACAGCACTGACCTACTGTGCACGAGCCGGCAGCATGGAAATCAAATGAATGGAAACTAAATAGTCATGATAAACTTAAAACTAATATTTAATGCATGCTGCATAGTACGAATACAATATGCATCATGGCGCATATACAGCGATACATTTGTCCTGGGCGTGGTGATGTATAACAGTCCACACACTTAATGTAACTTTGCAGTTTTGCCAAAAAATGACTTTACCGGGGATCCTATATTTCAAATCGTGCATTGTTAAATCGTAATTGTAAAATATCTCGGCCAATTTCCGAACGTTGGCGTTCATTGCGGCTGTTGTGTATTGCCCATGGCAATACTACAAAATGTCACCTGGTATATACGAATGTGCTTTTAAATAACTTGCCACCAGCGTTGTCACTATTCCTCGGAGGCTCATTATGTGTTGTCTCCGGTGTGATGTGCCCGTCACAATTCATACTGTCACCTGTCATGTAGACATGGAAATGGTAACAGTTCCTATTAAATAAATATATAGGCCTACTAAATCTTGTATAAAGTAGTCAATACGTGTGAATGAAATTAAGCAGCCCTCATATTTTGCTACACCAATAGTCAGTCAGTCACACGCAGTTGATACGATAGCTTACGAAGTTGACATTATTGTTACACGTAGTTGGCATTTAATGTTAGACACACACAAGTAGTTGATATTTTGGTCACACGTATTTGATAGTATTAGTCAAACGCAGTTGATATTATTTTCGAACGCAGATTATTATTTGTCACGCAATTGTAAGTCGGTTTCAGTTGGCACAATGGTGCTATGTTAGCCTAAAATGAAGAAGCCTATCAATACAGGGCATAATAATCATTAGTCGTGACCATGATTGCCAAAATCTTGAAAAGTGGCTCGCCGGTGAACACGAAATTTCAAGTCGTTTCAGTTGGTACTTGAAACAGTGGTGTTCAATGGACTGAAGAAGCCTATTGTTTTCGGCGCGATCACGCGCATGTTAATTAATGGGCGGGGCTTATTTAAAAAATGTTCAAAAGTGAGGCACGTGAGCACGTGATCTTAATAATCATAAATTAGTTTCAGTTGGCAATGTGCTACTCCATGCATGGGCTAGGAAAGAAGCCTATTGTTGTTCTTGACATCGATACCACGGTGAGGCATATTAAGTAGTGGGCGGAGCCTACCACATGTTGTAAAATGCAGTCATAAATATAATTCGCCCGAAGATAATACACTTTGCCTTATACTGTTACAGCTCTTAAACTACCAAGACTGAAATGTCTTGTACACGGTTCTTGAAATTACGTGTTTACCGGCCAGCCACTTTTCAAGATTGGGGCAATCATGGTCACGATTAATGATTATTAAGCGCTGTATTGATAGGCTTCTTTAGGAAGATGCACAATAGTATATACATGTTGAAATATTTCATATAGGTGGAGTAATATACCTAGATGTAGAAAATTAATTTAGCAGTATAAATTAATGACTGAGTTCAAACAAGTAAAAAATATTCTAAGCCAGATATTCCTATAGATATAACTATTGGTGATTATATCGTATGCCCATGAGCTTAGGTATACGTGATACACTTTTTTGTAAGATTCTACGGTCAAGCCGTAGTACTAAAAAGATTCTTAAATTTTACCCGATTTTACTACTAAAAGTTTCTTAGCGGTTTCTTGATTTTTGCTATCGAATAATATTGTATAATAGGCAAATATTGTGCAAGACATTTAGGTGTTAAAATTATTGATATAAATAGTTAAAACAAGATATAACAAAATACTGAGTGTATTGTACACGTTGCACAACAAAATAAGACATTTATTATGATTTTTAATATATACTAAAAATTCTAGAGTTTCGTAATGATTTTCGTAGTACTAAACTTTTCTTAACTTCTTTGGCCTCTAGTAGTAGTTTCTTATAGAAGAGTTTAAAGTGTATAGGAGCTTCCACCTAACATCCCATCAACTTACAGTATAACTTCAGTTCTTACATCTGCAACCAAGTTGTATACAATAATACACCTGAGTGAATTTAATTGGTGAAGTGAAGTGTTAGAGATTAACTGTTTTTCCAAAGTTTCCAAAGGACACACTTGTCACAGTATCTTGACTTCCATTGACTTGTTGGTAGTTGGATCAGGGGCTGGATCTTACTATTGAATTTGAAGTTATAAAGTTAAACTGCTGGTCAAGAGACAGACCATTCCATTCATTATCCAGTCTAGCATTATATTAAGATGTAAGATATTTGAAGAATAAGGCCTGCTGGCACCCACAGAGTAGGCTACCTACTATTACAGAGGAGGGGATATCTTATCTAAATATTTGTTCTACTGCTTCCTGGAGGGTTTGTTTATATTTCTGAGACATCCAGGAATTAGTCACTGTGGTCACTACTGGAGTAAACACCAATTCTTCAAGTGCTTTCAAGCAGTTAATATTTACACCTTCCACAATGATGACTGGGGCACTGTATGGGCTTTGATTTCCTGGATAAGTTGTAGTTCCAAGTTCTAACTTTATTGAATCAGCATTTTAAGTAAATCCCTGAGTGGCGACATCAGAAGTTGCCACTTGAGTGTACATACTCTGAATGACTAACTGCACTAAACATTGTAACACCTAGTTAATATCGTGTAAATTTATGGAATTTTGATGGCTGTCCTGCAGGACTACTAATATCTGCAATTTGTTTGAGCCTTCATAATGGCTTTGGTTGTCCTACATATTTGCCTAGATATAAAATAGCGTGGTTTGGCTCCTAATACCGTACAGTAGTGTATGCAGGTTTGTACAGTTTAAACTTCACCGCCATATACTGCGTAGGCTAGAAACTTTAAAAACATGGCCTATTATCCAATAAATAATGAGAACTTTAGAAAAATGGACAATTCGCTCATAAATAACTCAGACTAATAATATCTGCAATTTGTTTGAACCTTCATAATGGGTTTGGTTGTCCTACATATTTGCCTAGATATAAAATAGCGTGGATTGGCTCCTAATACCGTACAGTAGTGTATGCAGGTTTATAAGGTTTAATCTTTACCGCGATACATTATATACAGTGTAGGCTAATTGGCAACACTTTAAAAACATGGCCTATTATCCAATAAATAATGAGAAGTTTAGAAAAATGGACAATTCGCTCAGAAATAATATTAGAACTTTGACTCAATTTATTGAAATTATTTTTACCCCAGGGATTGTAACTGATCTGAAATCTAATTATTCTGGCACTCTATGACGCATACTAGGCCTACTTTCCACAGTTTGTGGTCAGTAATAATATATAACACAGCACTTAACTTGGGCCATCTAGAAAATTATTCAAAGGCATAGCATAATTATTAAAATCATAGGTGAACACATGTATAGGTTTTTGAGGCACTACATGTAGCTAAGTCAGTGCCAAATTGATGTAGATTCACCTAGTAGGTTCCCAGTTAAAACATCGGTTAAAACATCAACCCGCAAGTCTCACAATCATAAACAAGGGTCCTCTTTCACAAAGGTTATGAACATTCATAAATGGAACTTAATACGAAGATCAATAGTGCGTAACTTTGCGATAAACCTTAACTTTAAGAAGATTCATAGGTTCTACATGTAATTTGACTAAAACATAAGTTTGGAAGACAGCGCTTTGAATCACAGTGCTAAAATTAACATTAAATAATAGTCAGGCAATCGATCTCTAAACTCCTGCCAATATTGGAGAAGACTGGGCGGAGTAACGGAGTAGTTCATAATAACCACATTCGCATGTTAAATTGCTGATTTACAAAGTCTTAAATCGTTCTTAAGGAAATGTTCGTAAGTTACAAAGTTTAATCATTCGGAAGTTAAGAACGATCATTCTTCTTAAATACCTACAAAGATTAAATTTTACAAAGTTAAGAAATAATCTTTATGAAATCCTAACCACTGGGTCATCTCCACATCTGAGTGACACATACATGTGGAGGCACCGAAGGCCATGGCCTCTGTGCCCTTCACTTTGGTCTTGATGGCCTCAAAAATACTTTGGCCTTGATGCCCTTAAAAGTAATTGTACACCGATAGTCAAATTTTGCATTAACTTTCTGTACTATGAGGTGCCCCCATAGTGGTAACAACTGTCTGCTCTGGTAATCTGTCAATTTTGGCCTTTCCCCTTTCAATTCTTATTTCGAGCCCTGCTGGGCCATGTATCTCAGTGACACATACAGGTGGCCGGCGCAAGAGCCACTTTGCTTCAATCTGTAGAGACCGTGCTTGCAATCGCCTGGAGTAGCTTTTGGTCCACCTCTACGACAAATAGAAACAACATAAAACCAGACCTTCATTTATAAGGAGCGCAAATCACGCTGTATTAAAATTGTTAGAAAATGGGCTAAAAATATGACACCAATTTGTGGCCAAAATACATGTGTTACAGACCACCAATATTGGAACTACATAGTTCTTAGTTTCAATATTGTCTGCATGTATACTGTACTTGCATACATTACATACAGGAGGTAGTGTGGTATACTCATTAAGTCAAACTACAGCATTTATTTACAGTAAATATTTATGCTCATCATTTTACTGTAGGCTAATTGACCCTATTATAGCTAATATTATTGTTTAGTTTGGGCTTGGCAGTTCATACTGGGAACACCCACTATGAATGCCTGCAGCGTGTACACTTGTCTATTATTTGTACCAAATGCCCATATGGATATTACGATCGCCGTGGATCAAATTGCTCGCTGAATATATGCATGTCAAGTACACAATTAACCAACTGTATATTCTGTATACAATGCAGTATATGGACCGTAAACGAGTGGAATGTGGATGCTTAATATACATAGGTTGTGCATCAAAATACAATAAATGCATTGCTGTTTGGAGTATTTAACACATTGAGTCAGTCCCACTGTTGTGTATACAGTACGTGCTCCTATGCCTACACTGTGTGAAAAAATGAGCAAAAAAATATTTAAAATATATATATTGAAAAAAAACTATTTTAGAAATATTTTGGGCCCTCTAGAATGAATAATATGTATACTTCCAGAATATTACTACCAATACTAATATTTCAAATATGTCAAGAGAATGCTCCGAAAATACCCTGTGAGACTCAATGTGTTATATTTAAAAAATATATATATATATTGAAAAAAAACTAT
>JAODAI010231952.1:0-10357 GCA_027575025.1 Scotoplanes globosa | reverse complement strand
TCTGTTCGCTTATTCAAAATGTAAACAAGGTAGTAGTAGAATAAGTGTTGTTGTTTTTTCATTGACTAAAACATGAAAGAAAAAATAATAATGGTGGTAGCTAACTGGACCCCCTAACTGTGAAATCTGCCTTAAGTACAAAAAAGTATTCAGGATGGTGCCCAAAAAATTCAGCATGGTACTTGCCAAAAAATTAAAATGTTAATTTTGTAATTTTAATGCAAATTAGGCAGTTATTGTTCAAAATGAAAACTTTGGTAAAAATATTGGAAATGAACACACACCTTTAAATCTTTCCAACGGTACACTCATCATCATTGTGATCGATGAGTGTTGCTAACGGTTCATCATCTCGTTACTATTACTATCAGAATCGCTCCACAAATTACTCATTTCGACCCTAGAATCTCACCAAATGTGCCTCTGTATTTATGTATCCACTAAAACCAGTATTTTTTTAACAGACCAACTTTCAAACCTAAATTTTGTTGAAATGTTCAATGTAAACATACACCGAAAGTCACAGCAATCAAAAGATTACAGTTTTGTGATTATCATAGAAATCTGTTTTGCAATGATTTATGGAGATGCATCTCGTTAAAACCGACCTGAAGTTGACAAGTCACTTTGGCGTAATATCAAGTCGCTCGTGTAAGGGGGAACAACACATACGTTATGGCGCAATTTGGCGCCGCTCGCACGATGAGGGTTAAAATCTTCCAGGAACTCAATTTGCTGTTCTCCTGCGATTTTGAATAAGTGAAGGTCTGAGGTCGATAATATTCATGATTGACCTGAAAGGGTTACAGATTTAATTAAATTGTAAAACCTTTAAACGTTATCACCCAACTAGCGGACATAGGTCTACAATTGAATAATGATGAGTGATTTATATAGCATCCTGTCTACATACCCAATTCACTATGTGTAAGTGAGATGGGGAACCCACCAGCATACCACCATATAAAAAAAATAACGTAGATCTTTACTTTAAGATTACAATAATTTTTACGTATCTAGCTGGTGTGCCAATTCTATCAAAATGACATGTATTCTGTTTTACAAATTCCCGATAGTGCTTTTTACCTTATTCCATTCCTGTAAATTAAGGCTTCTACCATTTCCCAAAATAAAAATGCCATGGTTAGTTTCTACATTTTCTTTTCAACCTAAGAGTACTACCCTGACTATATCTTTTTCATTTAAAATGTCCCGTCATGTGTAAAACCCAACATGCAATTTCACAGAATCAATGACAAATCCGACATTACAATGAAACGGGATTACAAAATTTTCAAAATCCAAACTTAATTAACTGTTTATACATAACCATAACTTAGTGAAACCTATCTCACGGCTCTCACCCTGTACATCTGTCGCCGCTTGTAGTCGCCGACGTCCCCCCCGTAGCCCCCTCCCCCCGTCTCTGCCATGAACGGGTGGTCCAGGATCCCGGACAGGGTTATCCGGTCGCCCGGTTCCTTGCGGAGCAGCTTCCGGATCATGTCCTGCGCGGCCGAGGAGAGCCCGGCCGGCATCCGGTAGTCACCGAGGACCACTTTGTTGAGCGTCGTCTTGACCGCCTCCGTGTCAAACGGCGGCCTTCCCGTGAAGAAGGTGACCAGCATGCAGCCCAGCGACCAGACGTCAGACTCCAGGCCGTGGGCGCTGCGGGTGGCCACCTCGGGCGAGATGTAGTTTGGGGTCCCGCACATTGTGTAGTGCTTGTCGCTGGGCAGCAGGAGACGGGTCGCCAGACCAAAGTCGGCAATTTTCTGTGGAGTGGGAGAGAGAATGGCAGCGGCGTAATGACTGGAGTCACATATTTTGGAGAATCAGACTAGAGTCACAACTTCTTATTTTTTGTTCCGTCCCAATCAGGGCCTTGATGATTTAAACGAAAAAGGAATGACCACACGGGATAACACCCTACTCTTTATGAAGAGACGGCCAGGCCAGACTTAACGCGGAAAATCAGGAAAATATGTTAGCCACTGACCACCCAATCTTTCTCGAATTGACTCAAGCCTCCGGATTTAATGAAGCCAATTGACTGGGATTTGAGTCAGAATTTCAAATGACTTGACTACAGTGTTTTATATAATCAAACCAAATGACTCTGACTCGAATTGAGTCACAATTTAAAATGTCTCGACTCGAGTCAGTTCCAAAGATTCGACTTGCAAATGCAAAAAAAAATAATGCCACTCTATTGACTGTCCTCCCGTTTCCATCGATTATTCTAGCGTATGCCTCGACCCGAGTCAGAATTTCAAACGACTCGACTCGGAGGGTTTTATTTAATCAATCAAAATGACTCGGACTGGACTTAAGTCAGGATTTCAAACGACTCAACCTGATTCTTGATTTTAGGAACTCGATTACAACGTTGTATAATGGATTGTGATTTTTTCAACCTACGATGGACGGTACTTATCTTGTATGCATCCGCCTGCAAAGCTTGTATTAAAAAGGTTAGCTATATATAGACCTTTTGCATGTTACATCATTTCAATGGAATTAACAGTATATACTAGTATTGTACACTCATGGAGTTGTTTAACAACGTCATGTCACACCCCTTGCAGGGCTTAGACGGTGGCTTACTTACGCAAGGACATCCTGACGTCAACCTATGGCCCTCGGTGCACCAAGGTGGCTACAGAGCAATTGAGATAAAGTACCTTGCTCAAGGATACATGACGACGTAACCAACAGCAGCGCTGGGATTCTTTCACTATCACCCAGACTTTGCAAATTTATTAAAATTATTAGTTCTAGATTTCATTAGTATTCTTTCTTGTACATATGTTGATATTTTTATTTCTTGTTGATACATCCTAAGTTGTTATCAATGTTCTAATATTGTTAATATCTCCCATGTTGACCAATTTTGGTCTCATTTATTTTTATTATGTAAAAAATATTACATTTATGTATTTTGTAAATGTATTTTATATGTATCTCTCATATCCTGGAAGGGGTCGATAGAGATGAATAAAAATAAAAAAAATCTAAATCTACCCATGACTTATAAGCAATAATCATTGCTGATTGGCTGCAACACGATGTGCTACATATCAGTGATTGGCTGTGTGGTGATATTTATTTACCTATGCCTTTGTGGCCCGTGCAGATCCTCTATATGAAAGATACTTAATACAATAATACTACTACAATACACACAATACTACTTTCATTCATTCATTCTTTCAGCATAACATAATGCACACAAGGTAGTGCAGATCCTATATGAAAGATACTTAATACAATACTACTACTACAATACACACAATACTACTTTCATTCATTCATTCTTTCAGCATATTAACATAATGCACACAAGGTAATCGTGTGTCATTTTAAGAAGGATGTTGATGAGGTAGTCCGAAGGACTACTAACGTCCTAAATTGGGTAGTCCTTCGGGACTTTTGGTTGTCCTTCATGAAGAAAAGGATATTAAAATTCACTTGCAGCCATTCTTATATCACTACTACATTATCAACACTCAAGAAACATCCACCAAACGTGAAAGACAAGTAAACAATACTTGAAATACAAATTATTTATTTCGTAAAATAACTTTGTCAGACACATATTTCTTCAAATTTTGGTATACTTTTTATTTCTTCTGAAGCAATATTATTGGTAGGGATCAATTATGCTTACCAGTGAATTGTTCCAAAGTTTAGATACAGTGCAGAAATCAATCGCCACAAAGATATAATTTTATGTCAACTATAAAATTGTCTACAATCCCTATAGTTTCACCGTTAACTTACCAGATGCATATCCTCCGTGAGCAGCATGTTGGCAAGGGTGAGGTCACGGTGCAGAATACCATGTGAATGCAGATATAGTAAGCCAAGGACAATCTCCTTCAAGAAATGGGCAGCTGGGGGGCAAGACAAAAGATAAATAGTGTAAATTGTAATATGTGTGAGAGAGAGGGATAATTTCTTAACGGCACATCAGCATAGTGGGGTATACGTGATGCACCACGGCAGATCGGGTATTATGTCGGCATTATCGATTGTGAGACTATACAAAAGGTTTTCCTCCGAAATATGTCATCCGTGCAACGGCCTAAAAGCAATTTGGTAAACAAATTTCAGTAACTTACAAAATTACTATTTTCTTGATTTTGGTATCAAAATAAACCTAATGGCATCACCTTTCAATTTACAGTAAAATATCAATGGTCCCAAGGACCAACATAATACCTGATCTGCCGTGGTGTATCACATATATGAGCGCCTTCTATGTTAATTATCAATGTTTTTCAGACAAAAGTTATTTTTGTTCTGTCCCAATCAAGGACTTGATGATAGAAACGAAAAAGGAATAACACCCTACTCTTTATGAAGAGACGACCAGGCCATACTTAACGCGGCAAATCGGGCAAATATGTCAGCCACTGACCAATGTTGTGATTTCAATGATATTTAAAGAGGGGTTCGTTTATTCTGATATAAAAATTATAAATTATGATAGCCGCCGTGGTCTAGTGGGATTGTTCTGGATTTATGCCCTACGGTTGAGAGTTCGAGCCCCGTTGGTGCCATTAGTTGACGTCAGGAAGGGCATCTGGTCATAAAGTGATACGTCGTACTTATAAAGTCCTTGCATTAGTAAGGCTCCACCGTCTAATAACAATGACCGGAAATCATATGTTAAAGTTTATAATTCAAAGTTACATTGCATAATGTTGTCCAATGGTTTTAAGTCCTTTGCCTATATGATAATTGTCATGAATTTTGAACTTTAATATGATAGCAATATATACTAATTACTATGAAATTAACAGGCTTATTGATCATTCTTTTTAGATGTAAGAAAATTATGCTTTTACAACAAAAGTTACAATTTACCCTAACTTCCATAATTTTTTTCCAAAATCTGATAAACAAGTTGAAAATTAGTTGAACACATTATATTTTTCACTATTGTGTCTCTCACATGTTCATCATTATTATAATTCCAAGTATTTAATGTTCCACAAATAAGCTAATATAAAAATATAACAGACGATAGGTTAATAGTTGTAAGTAAAATAATTATTTTTCCATTTTGTAAATTACGTTTTCTCATTATCTATATATTAGTGTTTTAAGTATTGTTCTAGAAAAACATGATTTTTTTCCGTTTTAGTAATATTTTTTCTGTGATACTAATAACGAGGTTTGGTTAACTGATACATGTCAGCATCTCACTTTTTATATGGAAATTTCCAAATTTGCTATATCACGGGATGTTAATTTTATCTTGGCATGTTTCTGACAAGTCGACTACTCAGCATGGGTGCTGATAAGCCGTTTTTTCGAATTATTAAGATTATATTCTGTGACAAATATATCAATTTGGTGTTGTCAGTAATGTATAAACTTCTCATTTTTGCTTTATTTTTTCCTGAATATGTCATTCTCTGTGATCAACTCACAATTACAGTATTGTACATGATTTTGTATCGCGGAAGAGTGGTGGTGTTTAATTTTATTACTATTTTCTGCAAAAGTACACTGACCTTCATTCTCAGTTATGAGCTTGCCACGCTCTTCCTCAGCCTGTAGGGTTTGTGACAAGTCAATTAGCATTGCTGCTGATGAACCGTTTTACAAATTGTCTTATATTCTGTGGCAAATTATAAATTCGGAGTTGTCCGTATCGTTACTCCCAATTACTTAAATTTTGTCTGTACCGCAAAAGAGTGGTGACTTTATTAACTGATAGGTAGCGGTTATTGTTATTTTCTGTAGAAGTAATAAACATGAAGGCCGTTGCTTACATGTAAATGCATACACAATTTATGTAATAGTGTTTTTGCGATATGGCGCTGTTCTTAATGGGCACACTTTTTGGCCACGTGACGGCCTTCGCCATCTTTTGATTCTTTCCTTGAAGTATACTGACCTTCACTCTCAGTGAGCAGTTTGCCGCTCTTCTTGAGGTAGGTGTGCAGCTCTCCGTTGCGACACATCTCCAGGACCAGGTAAACGTAATTCTCATCCTCAAAATAACTGTACAGCTATACACGAGAATAGGGGGAGAGGAAACACAGCATTGATTGTTATTTTAATGACCTGAATATACAACATCCACATGTCTCAGTTATTGTTCAATATTAATCGATTTCAGTTAATGGCTACTGTTTTATGACCAATCAAAATGCTTAAAGACGAGTATCTCAAAACGGTAATTTTTGGACATAGCACAGTGTTATTCTCCAGCGACGATATAGGGCGTCCTCAATTAAAAAACATGCACATCAATGACAAATTACACTTTTGGGAGCTCTCATATTTGGGGCTTAAATTTGTGATGAATCTTTCTTTTCAATACACCCACTGCATGAGTCATCCTTATTATTATGTGGCTTCTTCGTTTAGGGAATGGAATCGGAGGATATAGGGTGTAATATACTTGACAGATGGTGATAAACTGTGTGACCGGTACCAAAGTGGTGCGATAGTTTTGAATGGAGGTGACATCGTTTATATCGTTTATATTCACGATTTTCTGAGATCTTTTGCGCTTCTGTTTCTCAACTTCGCACTCTCCTTTAAAATCACCAGGAGCTCAATTTACTGAGTTCCTGATATTTTGAATATGTGATGGTCTGGATCTAAGCCTACTCAAAGTGTATTACAGTGGCTCTACAGATGTCTTTACTAACTGTTTAGTATAAAATTAAAAAATATACATACTGTACCGAGATATTTTTAGGGTATGAATAAATATGTTTCCTGTACCTTTTCAACGCAGCAGTTATATGAGCCACCCATAGCCTTGGATATACCAGTAAGAACCACTGGAATAAAATCATCATCACTCCGGATTCAAACTCCTGACCTAGAGTCCTGGGACTTTCATCAATAAACTTCAAGAGTCCTATTTCAATTTCTGGCTATGAGGGGACAAAGGTCAATATATTCCGTTGAATATGCAAGAGAGTAGTTGGAGATATGCTAACCGGATGTTAGTGAGGTAAATATATGTCTACATGTGAATTAGTAAAACTAAATAAAAATAAATGATTAGCATACACTTTACTGATACTGCGTTTTTAGGGTGTAAGAGCCAAGAGTTCCAGGACTCTCGGTAATAAATATCAAGAGTCCGATTCCAATTTCCCAGTTCAAATTTAATTGTGTGATTCGCGATATTAGTTCTAATGCGTGACTTTTTTGGTAATCTAATTACCCAATCACTGATACATGTCAGCATTACTATTTTAAACCATTCTTCCTATTGTTTGCAACCATGGTACCATAACATTAAATGGCACTAACTTGATAGAGCAAAGAAGTAGTCACTTGTGACTGTCGACGGCCGAAACCCACGCGGCCCAGGACTCTTGAGTCAGATGTCTCGGCAGGTTCCTGAACGTCCTGGACCGGGTTAAAAAATCTTCAGGTATTACGGTGTAGCACTACAGTGTTTTCGATAATATATTTATTTATAAAGTTGTTATTTTTATGTATATCTTTCATTGCTTTATTAGGCTCTGGTAAATTCTAACCAATAGGAAGGCTATGTAAATAATTACCATCCAGCCTTTTACATTATTTTTTAGCTACGTGCAACTCTTAGTCATTTACATATTTATGTGAAGTATCCTGTAAAAGGTTAAATTTACCACTGTATCTAGGGTTCGATCCCTGGTTGGACGTGCACATGGGGTGGCCACCTAAGCTAAATCAGCGACAAATTGCCATAGATTGACCTCGTAAGTTCCCAATTGTATACAATTCAAATATCCAATAAACTCATTTCTAAAAAAAATGACTTTAAGCTGATATCGTGGTACCAGGTCACATATAGTCCGTTACATTTAGCCCTATTGTGCAAGAAATATAAACCAGAATAAAATGTGTGAAATGTTCAGGAGAGCGAAAAGCTCTCCTTAATCTCCCAGGAGCTGAAACAACAGCTCTCCTGAGATTCTCATACGTGCAGGTCTGTTAAGTAACCTTACTATATATAGGAGTGCATACCATTATTCTAGCATGAAATGGTGGTTTATATCCACCTTAATGTTCACTACGGATGAACACCAATCTTAATCAATGACAATTACCTCCAATACGGATGGATGTTTCAGCTGACAGTGGATTTCAACTTCGTTCCTGACTCGGGACACCATGCCGGACGCCTGCATTTTCTTCTTGTCAATCTGAAAAAGAAATAAACAATAAAAAAAATACAGTTTCAATAACATATTATATACCCATATTAAATGCGTGTGTAAAATTAAAGGAGATTCCGGCCGAGCCAGGAAGAGAGTTCCAATCAACATTGTGGGATAAAAGCTGTATTTGAAGACATTGGTTTTGGGCTAAAGTAAGTGGAAGTTTGGGTAGCAAGCACACCATCCGGGTATATGTGTGCTCTGTTTCAATATCCTGCTTAATATAAAATCTATGAAACTAGGTGAATATTGGTTGGTATTGGTGTGGGGGATTTTCTTTATTGGAAGGTACATGTGATATACTGTACCATGGTAGATCGGGTAATATGTCAGCTTTGTCGTGTTGAGATATTACAGTAAAACATAGAACACTAAAGTAAGCTACAAAATTTAAGACTAGTCTATGACCTCTGGTGACAGAATAATCAGACAGTGTAAAGAATCATCAAATCTCAACTTATCAAAACCATTCATTTTAAACCTGAATTTAAGATTATCACAAACACAACAAAGTTATAACCTTAAGAGTCAATCGCTGCTTGTACGATGGAGGACTTTAGGGAACTAACCAACTTGGTAGCCCTTCTTTGAACACGCTCAATAAAATGTTATTTCCATCGAGCGATAACAAATGCTGATGGGGACATCAATATTTTAGATACAAATTAAAAGGAACCAATTCACTTGCCATCTTGATTGCGACATCCTGTCCCATATTCTTTGACTTGGCTTTGTAGACACAAGCGAAACCACCTCTGCCCAAAAGACTGGACACTTCATAGTTCTGAAAGAAATACAGAAATTACATGTTTAAAGTGGTAATGAATATGGTGAATATTAACGGTTGAATAAAAATGGTAACAACGAATGGGGCACCCCATAGCACAGAAAGCCAATGCAACATTTGGCCTTCGGTGTACAATTATTTTGGAGGGCTCAAGGCCAAAGTGAAGGGCACAGAGGCCATGGCCAACGCAATTGCCGCCGCTGTACGTATATTGTGCTTTATCGACAACAAATATTGTTTTTGTTGATGAACACTTTCAACATAGGCCTATATAAATTAATTTACAACCGATTGATTCCAAAATTTGTAACCATTATAATAGTTATAATATTATGAGCAGGACTCGAGTGTGCCCTGCCAAATATAAAATAGTTTACTTACCTTGATTGCGTCTCCTGCACTTGACGCCATTCAGTTCCTTCAAATGCTTTCGTAAGTTTGTAAATTAGTAATCGTTCAAGCTGTTTAAACTTAATGTCTTTAGTTTAGGCTTAGCCGTAAATATGACATTTTAACACAGCCTCTGCAGGCCCCCTAGGCTAGGCCATTGACATTGCAATTTGCATATTGGTTACAACAATACAGATACATACATACACTACACACAGCAATGACATGAACACTCGTTCAATAGTTGGAATCAATGATATTAACTGTACGATAGCATCTGATTTTTAACCATTTGAAAATGGAATGGATCAAAAACTTTAAATCATAAGCTACGTGGGTGTGCCGGTGTGGGCCTATGGCTGTGGAGCGATGTATCCCACATAGCCTAGGTCTAACGTTAGAGTAATTTACTTAGAATAAGATAACAAAAGCTAGTCTACATTATACATAAATGTCATAACGTTAGGCTAGCTTAGGCTCGGTCTAACGTAGGCTAGTCTACACTGTGGCCTAACGTTAGGCTTTGGCCTCTAACTTGTTAATGTTATTAGGCTAGGCTTGCAAAGTTGGAACTTGGTTCGAATTCCATCATTTCAGTTTTCGATAAGGTGAACGTCGGTCTCCAGAATTATTTCGGCACTCCATTATTTCCCATGTAAATACCAATATTACTAGTGAGCCAGATGTCAAGCAAAACAACACAAAACAGCCTATCCTAAGCTAAATTTGAGCATAGCCTACGGTAAAGTTGTTATTATTTTGAATATGGTAACACAGTATGGCAGGCCGTTTGAGTTAATAGTGTTCATGCAGACAAACAAACAAAAATGAACATTGTGAAACGAAGCCGCTATATATACAGCCAACAATGTCATATATGGGTCCTAAAATGAAAATCCTGAGATTGGTGGGCTTATAGGCCACCGCCATTTCAAAAACCATGCATAAAAAACTAGCCTAACACTTAAGTCAATGGCTATCCTATGAAAAT
>JAODAI010231841.1:0-10360 GCA_027575025.1 Scotoplanes globosa | reverse complement strand
GCCGATATAAGTTGTGTGAACCAAGGAGCTGTAATAAAAAAGCCTTTGATGGACAAACATCCAAACATCTAAACTAACAAACATCCCCACTGCTGAAATTATAATAATATATATATATATATATATATCATATATATATATATATATATATGTGTGTGTGTGTATGTAAAAATAGCACCCCACAAAACTGTATGCTCATGGGGCACTGTCTTGTGGATTTTGATTTCACATTATTTTAGGGAATCTGCATTATACTAACTTTAGTGTTGCATTATGAAAACATAATATTCTGAGACAAGATAATAACCAGGAAATAACTAAATATGTATAACATTAAAGTTGTTTAACGTATTTCCACTACCATTATGGTGCTTAGACGGTGCCTCACTAATACAATTGGCTTTGGAAAAGCGGTGTATTCGATCAATTTCGTCAACTGGTATATTGCACATATTGATGATTATTAACCATCTCGCACCCCAATGAGGAGTAACAAAATGTGTTCATTTCGATCTGCGTTCTAACAGACCAACTCCGTTTTAGAATTTGGTAATAGCTGGAAGACGGGAACTAAGGTTTGTGATGATCCTGTCGATGTGACGTGTGATGTTAATGGAGATGCCTTTGAAGAAGCCAGCATGGCATGTAATGCTCTGATCGATATGGACGGTATGTAATCGATATGGACGGTATAGTATGGATAATTAATACCCGGTACGATACACATGATACATCATGACAATTCAGTTATCATGTCGGCCATTGACTATATTAGTCATCTTAGTAGGATATTAAAGTTGGCTTTATTTTCATACAGAAACGATATCATTATGAAATCCAAAATGTTCTCAAAATATAAAGCGAAAGTATCCATTTTGAGGTAAATGAAAATGACAATAACAATAAATGACGAGTTAGAATTTGTGGTTCAAAGTTGCATTCAATAATCGTGTCGAATGGTTTCAGATGTTTACATGATAATTGCAATGATGTGGTCACAAACTGTCAACTTTATTAACAATATATATATTATGAAATTAATATTCATTAAAATTTAAACTGTTTATAATTAATGTGATAATTTGTATATAGCTCACACCCCTGTTGTAGCTGATCGACCCCTTCTTCTTCCAATACAAATATTAGGTATAATATTGCTTCATATCTAGTGGGTTCAAGTACTTTCTGCAGCAATAATTTGTCATTGATAACTTCAATAATCCTATTTGAAAGATTTTGTGTACCTAACAAAATGTTCCATCCAATATCTGGTAAATTAAAGTCACCAACCAGAAGCATCTTAGTTAATATTCGAAAACATTTCAGAAACCCTTCATTTTCAATATCGGTGGCATTTGAACTGCCATAAATATATGTTAAAGTAAAATGATGTTCACAAATTGTAATAGCACATCATACTGGTAATATTAGTTTCATTGTATGTAATTGTTTCCTTGATATAAATTGTCACACCGCCATCCTTACTGTTGATTCTATATTTTTGCAAGTAATTATACCCATCAATGTGGCGTTTCTCCACTAAAAATACCTGGATGAAAGCAGGTTTTTGTTACAATAATTATGTCTAAGTTTTTAGAGAGGGCTTGCCCTCTTAATTCATCTAGTGTATTACACATACTTCTTGCATTAAGGTAAACAAACTTTTAGATATTTTTCTTCAGTTATCGTACATCTTCTAGGGTCTCTATTTAAAATTACCAACATGTCATCGATGTTATCATGAACAGTATATAATCCACATCATTACAAAATGTACAACATATGTACAGACTACTATCAATGTCCGCATATTAGCCCAAATTGTCAACATATCATCAAAGCTACCATCGATATGGACGGCATGTAATCCACACGATTCATTACAATATTAATACACTATATGTATACACCAAGTACTGTCAACATGATGATAATGTTATGCTAACACATGTTTAATACAACACCTACTTGTCAAATTAGCCTATTTATCTATGCAAACCTGTTTCGTCGCACATTATTAACGTAACTTTGAACATGAAATCTCATTTTCTTCTGCTTAGGTCCATTCACAGTTTGTCACGCCTTATTCAGCCCGAATCGTTACTATGAAACATGTGTCTATGACGTATGCGCTGGAGCAGAGGACCAACTATGTACCAACTTGAAACAATATTACGAAACATGTATCGCATCTGGTGTTATTCTTGATAATTGGTGGGAAGATACGCCAGAGTGTGAGCCACGTAAGTTTAATTTTGAGTCCCGTCATCTGGCCAAATGTATAGTCAAGACGATTTATGATCAGAGCAATAAAATCTCAACTGCAGTTTGTTCCTTATTCTACCTAGCGGTACTTCTTAAATTGTCTAAAATATTAAGGAAATTATTGTAAGAACTTAAATTAATAAAACTAAGTTTATGTTTTGATGCGTTACAGTTAGTAATTCAATGAGCACATACGAATTGACGCACATTTGTTATTCAACAATTTTAGTATAGTAAATTGTATCGCTTTGTTACAAATGCACACACGCGCTTAAGTATATGTAAGATAAGTTGTTTGTAATCAATGCATGGTATGATCTCATGATTTATATTTTAATACCACTGGCTTTGCCGGAGTTACGTGAGATATGATGATGATGATCATAAATGCTGATATTTCGAGGCCATCTTAAGTGGATATTACCTGTTTATTTTGAGGTATAAAGGTGATAACTTATCGAAAACTTGTTTTATGTAACTCAGTAAAGTGTTAACATTGATCTATATGACTCAGTCATAAAAAACACGATAGAAGCCTCAATAACAATAATAATACTACTAATGGTGATCTATATATCCCAGAAGGTCACACACAATCTTCAATAAATATAAATTATTCATAATGAAATGTGAAAATATTAAGTCTTATTATTATTCTTAAAATGGACCAATGTATCACACGATTTGATGATCTCTGGTTGTTGACCAAGCTGCCAATGCAAAACATTTACAAGTATTGGTGCAATATGATTAGGTTTAGCAGATTGTTTAATAATACGTGCAGCTGAAGTTTGATTTTTAAGTCTACACATCTCATGATTAGATATTTTGAAGATACGAAGGCATGACTTAAAATTTCTTAACTCTTTTGATCAGGAAATTTCCTTGTCATATTGGCAGCTGAATATTTTTTTTGAAATATGATAATCCCATGCTAATCTATTATCAAATAATTTTCCCAGGTTACTTAGATTTTCGGAAACCTTAATGTCATGTCCATTAACAATCATAAATGGAATGCCAATTGTAGTTTTACTAATTTTTTTGGACGAAAAAGAATAAATTATGTTTTTCCTATGTTAAGCTTTAACTTGTGATTATTCATCTATTGCCAAATACTACGTATACACCATTCCATTTTTTAGAAAAAAGATAATATATCATATTCATTAAAATACATGTATAATTGTTTGTCATCATCATATTGATGAAAATATATACCGTTCTTACGAATGTTATCTACCACCCCTTTGATGTAAAGTGAAAATAGTATAGGTCCCAAACAGAACTATGTGGTACTCCATACATAATATTCTTAAACTTGAAATTATTGCTACCATTTTACACACCTTGTGAACGATCATTTAAATACGAGACAAACCAGGCATGAGCACCAGCTCAGACAGAGTAATCATTATGAAGAAGATGTGATAATATAGTACGGTATATTGTTTCAAATGCTGCAGATAAATACAGTAGAACAAGACGAACAAGATTACGGTTATGAAGTGAAGTCATAACATTGTTACTAATTCAAGTAAGGGTAGTTCCAATACAGAATACACGTTTTATGCATATTGCAATGGCTCTAGAATCTTATTGTCCTCAATTTGAAGATGAAACTGAGAGTAAACCACCCTCTAAAATAGATTAAATAGAAATGGTAAGGGATAAATTGATCGATAATTTAAAAGTGAGTAAATATGACCTTTGAACTTCTTGATTACTGCAGTAATTATTGCAGATTTAATGGCAATAGGAACGGTATTTAGGGAACACAGTGACAAAGTGGTTATGGAGTCGGGCTTGAGTGCCAGGGGTCCCGGGTTCGATTCCAGGCAAAGCGCTGTGTTGTGTTATTGGGCAAAAACACTTTATCCCTTACCTCAGCTTCATTCAGACTGGTAAATGAGTACCAGCTTTGCTGGGGAGTTACCTGCGATGGAGCAGCGTCCCATTCAAGGGGAGCCATTGGCCCACATCCGCTTGCGCTATAGAAATAGGAGTTATACACCGGCACCTAATGGGCCGTCGGAGCCCTGGGAGGATGTAACTTTAAATTTTAGGAACGGTATTACTAGTCAAACGTAAATTAATAATACGAGTAACTACAGGTACAAGCACGTCAGAGAAAGTTTGTACAAGATTACTTGGTACCGGATTAGTTCTGCTAGTCTTGGGTGAAATTGTACTAAAAAAACGGTATACATCCTCTTCAGTTATTAGCTGAAAGGTAAAGCAATTTTGATGGAAACTAGAGCCATCATAAGTAGACTGATCATCATAGCCATGATCAATAGAAAAACATGAGTGAATAGCTGATAATTTGTGTCAGCAATGTTATGATGTTTAATATGACTACTATAATAATTAGGGGCTTTCACACAACCATTAACAGCATTGAAGAGTTTATGTGGATTACTGGAATTATTTGAGATTTGTTCACGAAAAACTTTAAAAAAATGAAATACGGCAGCACGAATTGTTATAATGTCTCCAAGACGTAATCACATTACGCCTATTCTTTATGAGTTACATTGGCTTCCTGTGAAATATCGGATTGACTTTAAAATACTTGTTATTACGTTTTGTAATTTTATATTTAAACAACCTCAATGTATTGTCAAATTGATTCATCGTATGGGTACTGGTTATTTTGGATGAACATCCAGTAAATTTAGTCTTCAAACCAATATACGTTATTAATCCCAGGGGGGGACTTTTGCACACACCGATCAAAGCAGAGTCATTAATTTAATACAATGTATATACGTCTTTTACATGGAATCATGAAAAGTCATAGTGATAATCACATTACTTTCATAATTTTAGTCTGAAACGGAAGTCTCCGACATCCGCTGCGTCTACCTGTTTCGATAACTGGCCGCACGGGGTTGGTGTGAACAACCGAGGCTTATTAACACTATAATTATAATTAATATAACTATGTCCTAGTAACTGGCAGACTGACCTGATTGTGCATATTCGGAAGTGAAACAGGTGATGTGCATGGCCCTGGGAAGTGCCGGAGTAGCACGTTATTGTGACACATTTACTGGAAAGGATATCGGATAAAATAATTATAAAAAGTGTTGATATGCATATTGCAATGGAACAGCGGGGGTTTCGTAGGCGCAAAGCGACCAGTGTTGGTTTTTTCTGACTTTGAAAGTTGGTGCCAATGAATCTGGAGGTCAAATAGAGTTAGGACTAATGGGTTTTGTGGACTTGGAGAAGGCTTACGGTACTGTACACACTATGTTTACGGTAAGATGGATGAAGTAGGTCCGGAAAGAGGAAGACAGGGTTAGCTTAACACGTTTGGGCATATGAAATGCAGGGGACTCCCGTAAATGGCAATATCGCACATGAAAGTTAGTAGTAGGTGTAGGGGAGGGAGCTCGTTTGAGATGGAAGAACTATGTGGGAAGGGGATTTTAGGAGGGCTAATGTTGATTGGGATTGGGTGGTCAACGGGGATGTGGATAACTATGACCAGTGATACGGCAGTCAGTTGTTGTGTTATTAGGGATCCAAGAGGGAGAGCGAGAACATCAAACAATTAATGAATGAAGAACGGACTTGTATGTACGCATGTTTGTTAATCATTTCAAGTTTTACTTTTCGTTGTTGGTATTACAGTGTACAATAAATTATGTGAAAATTATCATTAAATGTTACATTAATGAAAAAGAATATACTGTTTTGGGATACGTGTTTACATTTTTTTCGGGATTATGAAAATGCATTTTGAAATAGATCATGTATACAGGTGTCCGCACATAGTGCCAAGTATACGATACCATATTACATGTGTGGTGCTAGCATTGGACGGGTGAACATATCAAGTGCCGAACTTTGTCTGACTGCATGCTAGGCTAATGCCAGTTTGCACCACAACGACATATGGATAGTATGCCCATATAATGCACCAATAATCAACATGTATCATAATATCAATATCCCAAAATACCTATCTGTACACGTTTGGGTTATCTTTTTTCAGAATGTCCTTCAACGGCCATATTTGATCCCGTGTTCAGTGGCTGCCCACCTTCCTGTGCATACCCACAGGGCGATCCCAACTGTCAATTTGATTACGTGTCTGTTTGCGTATGTCAATTTGATCAGATTCTTCATAACGGGGAGTGTGTGACGGATTGTGGAGGCTGCTTATTGGAAAATGGAGGTTATTTGCAGGTACGTGGATATGAAATATTGCAGAATAGATATGTGTTACATCATGGCAGATTGGGAACGATGTAGGCATTCTCCATCTTGAGATAGCGGAAGTTTCATCCAAAGTAGAGACCAACTTCATTAGAAAAATCA
Source organism: Scotoplanes globosa (assembly GCA_027575025.1). Classification (NCBI taxonomy): domain Eukaryota; kingdom Metazoa; phylum Echinodermata; class Holothuroidea; order Elasipodida; family Elpidiidae; genus Scotoplanes; species Scotoplanes globosa. The sequence goes on along the minus strand of JAODAI010231841.1, from coordinate 3,763 downwards.
GTAACCTAGGAAAATATATTTTCTCAATTTTGGTATCAAAATAAAACTATATTATCTCCACTTTCTTTTCCCAGTAATATATCGAAATAACCGAGGGCCGATTACTATCGGATATATCACGGTGTATCACATACAATCCAGACAATATGACTATATATTGGTGGGATGTGCAGCTTATCCTAAAAATACAACATACATTAAGTAATTAGTAATACTAATAATTGTAATAATGATATGTACGTTTAGAGCCACTATGCAGAGTGCATACTGATCATGGTGCTTTAAAAACAAATACCCCAAGTAACTTGTAAAACCCACACGTGTATTGGTGAATGGGGGGCGAAACTGCTAAATGAGATCCAAAGTTGACATTGATTCACCTCGCATATGTTTTCAATTATGCAGGTGGGTGAAGCCCAGGTATATACACTCTCTACCTCACGTATCTCTAAAAAGTGGGGAGGAAGAATGCACTAACTAACAGCAGCATTACTGGTCAAAGCTCTCCAACTCATCCTACTCCTAGCCCTCGCCCTTCAATCGCCAAACGCTCCTAACATCTCTCTCAACACAGTCCTTCCATCTCAATCGAGGCATTCCCCTCCTCATTCGCCCTACTTCCATGTGCGCCATCGCCCTTTTCGGGTGATGTCCATCGTCCATGCGCTCCACATGCCCAGACCACCTCAATCGCCCCTTATCACCCTTTGTGTAAGACTACTATCCTAGGCATACCAATCTCCTCCCTTATATCATCCACCTCCTCCTTTCCACTCGCTTAACCCCCGATATAATTATCATCCATTTATGTCCACACACTTGAAGACGCTGTTGTTGAGCATTATACAGGGCCACGGTCTCAAGCCCGTAAATACATGTACCCTATATTTTCTCTTTTAATTTCTGTGAAATGTGCCTATCTGCCATATCCCCCTCGACATTTCTGAAGGCCAGATCACCTGACTGAATCGTCCTAAGCACCTCCCCGTCAGACCGTCCATCACCAGATATCATATCCCCTAGATATGTAAAACTATCCCTCTGCTTAATATATCTTCATACTAGGGTAATACCCAACTCCTGTCACTGCAAACCCACTGACAAAACCTCTGTCATATCCTAACACTAACCATAAACCTAACCCTCATACGTAACCCAAGACTCTCAAATAAATCCTTCCATTATACTAACACCTCCTGTAACTCCTGTTTGATGTCCATAACTACTGCTAGGTCATCTACATAGATCAGCTTGCGTATCACGTCTTTTGTGCTGACCTTTCTGCTAATCACATCCATTACCATAATACAAAGTATTGGACTAAGGGCACTACCCTGTTTAAGCCCAATATTTACCCCAAACTCTTCTAACATCATTGAACCAATCAAAACCTTACCCTTTGTACCTTTATACAGACCACATACCATCCTAACTTCTGCTTCAGGGACACCCATCCACCGAAGTGTAGACATGACTAATTCCCTAGGAGCAGTGTCATAACCCTTCTCCAAATGTACAAAACCCAATGCCATACTCCCTTTGACTTATTTGCTTCCAAATAGGAACAATCAGGCCAGTATGCCATTCACTAGGTATACTTCCCTCCTTCAGACACACATTAAGCAATCTCCATAGCCATTATGTCCCCACCTCCCCTGTTACTATAAACATTTCAACCCGCGTTTCGTCCAAACCTGCTGCCTTATCCCCCGTTATCCCTCCTAGCGCCCAGTTCACTTCAAAATCAGAAATATCCTCCACAACAATATTGTCCCTCACTGAACTGGGTAAATCCAAATCTGCGCCACCTCCCTGATAATACAGCTCCCTGAAGTAATCACCTTAATAACCTCATCCTTGCACGTGACCAAATTCCCATCCCGATCCTTCACCACTCTTCCCCCCTTAACATCGACATCCTCTTCCTTCCTGTCCCTTGCGTATAATATAAAACATATAATGGGACTGAGCTATATGTTCGTATTAGGCGATATTTCTAAAACATGTATACCATACCATATTCATACTCTCACTCACTCATAGGGATACATCCGTTGTACAGTTCACAATACAATGACAGGTGTGCCTGTCCATCCTCTGACTTGGATGATCTTCAATTATCGGGTTGGAGATTCGATCAATTAAAGGGATTGTAAAGTTTGTTTATAATGTTAGTTGCTATTATAGAGCAGAAAATTATCTACAAAATACTTCACACTAGACTCAAATCGGACATTCCGTTCTCAATATATTGATGTTTGAATTTTTTAAATTTAAGACACCATTTTTTTACAAACGTCTTTATCAAGACTATTGTGACGTATGGTCCTTACAACTAAAGTACATAAATAGCGTGATAAATAGCTTGTAAATACGTTTTATCCAAAAGTTAAAGTACGATAGTGTTCAAACTTAGTATGAAGGTTGACTCCAATGGATACAATATTTGTGTACATTTTGGTGGAGGTCAAAGGTCATTTGAGGTCAAACACTGAACACGTGGTTTTAGTGTTCGACCTCAAATGACCTTAGACCTCCACCAAAAATAATTTCAGGGACAAATTATGGCCATCTTGGATGTTTTTGTATTGTATGTACAGTCGGTCAAGAACGTTATACAGCAACAGTGTACCTCGTTGCATTACCCATGACATGACTGATATAACAGTGGTGGTATACAACGTTATGCCTGATATTGGCCATCTCCATGTGGCATATTAACTTTCCGATTTATTAGCAGTATGTGGTGGTGCCATACAGTTATTGATACCGGTAATGTGGTGAATAAATACGTGTAGATTAAAGAGATTCGATAATAATCCTTTGATAGGCATTGTTATTGCTGAAAAATGATAGCCACCAACAAACTATTTTTGAAATAACTAAATAGTCATAATCTATGAAAGACGATGCTATTTGTTGCAGAATGATGAACGTTAACAAGCAACGTGTATTCTGTCGGACGAATATCCGGGCATTTTGGGTAACCTTGATGTCATGGCTGGAAATATTATATAATTGAAGCAAAGACAAACAATTGTGAATACCTATACGTGCGGCCGTACGTACGTACGTACGAAAAGTTATCCCTTGCATTCAAGCTGTTTCAACAATAATAACATAATTATGTCGAACGAGGCTAAGGCAAATATGGGAAACTAAGGTGAGATATATAAGTACTAATGTAACTAACTAAAGGGGATGCTACTAATGAAACTAATGGGGTGGAAACTAAGGGCAGTAAACTAAAGTGGAGGGAATGAAGAGGGTGAGCCAACTAATGAACTCAGGAAACTAAGGGGAGGGAATTAAGCGAAATATGCGGGAGACAACCATGCGAGGGAATGACGTGGGGAACTAGGCGTGACTAATGGAACTAAAGTGGATGGAACACAGGGCTGAGAAAGGGGCTATGGGGGAATGAACCAATGGGGGAGTGAACTAAGAGGAATGATCTATAGGGGAGGGGGTACACAGATGTTGAGGGAACTAATCATGTTGGGACTAAAGATAACTACAGGGACCATAATGCAACTAGGGGAAATATAGGGGAGGCAGATACAGGAACTTGTAATCTTGGTAACTAGAGGAACCTCTCTCTACCTCATGTATCCCTAACAAGGCGTGAGGAAGAATACACTAACTAACAGCCGCATCATTGGCCAACGCTCTCCACCTCCCTCTACCCATGGCCATAACCCTCCAATCGCCATCACCGCCAGCCCTCCTAAAATCCCTCTCAACACAGTCCTTCCACCTCAGA
>JAODAI010231730.1:0-10360 GCA_027575025.1 Scotoplanes globosa | reverse complement strand
GAAGTCGTCCTCCATCCATCCGTACCACATGCCCAGCCCACCTCATTCTATCCCTAATCAGTCTCTCTGTCAGACTTATAGTCATCCCAGCCCCCCCCTAATATCATCCAGCCATCTCCTATCCACCCTCTTTACCCCCACTATCTTTCTCATCCAATTATTTTCATACACTTGAAGACGCTGTTGCTGAGCACTTGACAGAACAACAGTTTCAGCCCGTAAAAGCATCCCGGAATAACGCATGTCCCCAAAACTTTCCTTTTAATTTATTAGAAATGTGCCTATCCGCCTTAACCCCTTCTACATTTCTCCAGTCTAGGGCCCCTGACTGGATCCTTTTACGAACCTCCCCATCAACCCATCCATCACCCGCAATCAACCCTCCCAGGTAAGCAAAACTATCCATCTGCTTAATGTCCTTGCCTCCTAGTGTAATATCAAGCTCCTGAAGATGCAAACCCACTGACAAAACCTCTGTCTTATCCAGGCTACTTATTCAAATTATGTGCGCAATTTCATTAATATGAGAAAAATACATAGGAAATTGTTAGTCAAATTCCGTCCGTCGGGAAAACGGAGGTTTTGGCTCTTTTATTTTATAACAAACTCTTTTATACGACACTATATTATAAATCTAAAAATTCGGAAACTGTTTAATATTAAACTAAGACGTTGCCGGGATTTCGCCGACACCTCTGGTCGAGGCAAAACGGAGTGACCACCTAAAGAGGCCGACGTTTCCCCCAAATGTAAAGGGATGGACCCGGATGGAACGGACGCAGCCGTTCCTCAACCCTTACACCTGGCCTTCCCTGGAATTCCCTTCCCCTTCCCCACCTTTCCGGACTTCACCTTCCCCACCTTTCCGGACTTCATCCAGCAGACACCAAACCATACCCGCTCTCTTCTGAGCCCGATTCTCAACCCAAACGGACATAAAATCCCATTGTTCCGGCATAAACTCAAGGCACAAAACATACGGCTTGCACCTTGTAGCACGCGCGACATGAGGGACACAAGGAATGATAATGCCATTCCCGGGATTTATGTGTAAGGAACTGCTTAAATGACCCACACTGAGGGTAGGAGCGCCCTCGCAGAGGAAGCCACGAAGGAAATAAATTGCGGGCACCATGGAAAAGTCGGACAAGTAAGGCCTTTACAAATGCAGTAAAATACAAACCAAAACTCCGCTGATGAAACGATCGTCCTAAAGGAAAGAAAGTACAAATCAGTGGCGATAAAGCAAGAAATGCGCAAAATGCACAAAATCCGTAAAAGGCGTATTATCACGTGGTAAAATAAATTACTACGAGAAAATACGACTATTAAAACTATTCGCTCTGAAACGCGAAAGCCTTGAAAAATTACCGTAAAAAACTCTCTAAAAGAGAGGAAAACATGGAAGAACGCAAATGAAAAAAATGAACAAAGTTAAAAAAAATCACGTAAGCGAACAAAAAAGACCCATAATGAAATCGCTAGAAAATATTTAGGGCTAAAAATAAAGGAGAAGAAATATATTCTAATCCCCTAAAAAAGGCCTACGCTGCAAGAAACAGATAACTCTAACTATCAACAGTTAAAGAAAGCGGGTGAAAAATATAAGGGGACTAATTGTAAATTCCGAAAACCTAGCTATTTAAGAAAAATAGGCCGGCGCACACAAACGTACATCTAAGGCCTGGAGCTAGACTAAGTCACATACTAACATAAAAGGTGAGAACAAAATCTGAAGAAAATACAGTGAAACGAGGTAGTAAAATACTTAAGATACTTATCAAACTGCAACACATTAGTTCACTAGTAACTAAATATAAACACTTTAGACTCCCGAGAATAATCAATCCGCAGATTATAAAGATTTTTGAAGATTAAAAATCAGACGACAGAAAGATAGACCTATATAGTTACAAATATAGGTTACGTTATTATAAATGGATTATATTCATGTGTAATGTGTACAGCATACTGCACTTTGCCATGAAATCACCAATAGCCTACGTTAATGAATAAGTCCAGCTCCTATATATATCCTGTATGAGATTGGCAGTAAATGTGATGTTATCTAATCATGCAGTTACTGCTAAGAAACCCATAGTTCCAGAATCAGCTGACATTTTAGAAATGCTTAGTAGAAAGACCTGGCCTTAGTTATAAATACAAAGCATAGTAACATTCCTAGTAGTATATACACCCGACATTCTTGTATTATCATGGCGCTTTTGATGTATCGACTGTGGTAATGCATCACGTTCTACTTCTACGGTGATACTCATTAACGTCAGAAAACGTCTCAAGGAGGCCACGGTTGCAATATCAACAACGTTGTCTCGTGTCTCACAGCGCAATCGCTGAGTAAGATATCTTTGATGTAAGCCTTGAACATGATCCATTTTCAAAATGGATTTGCATAATTCTGAAAAATGAAACAATTATGCAAAAACAGTAGATTCCTTTTCATTGATGTAAAATTTAATGACAAGTTTGACACAATTCATCGTAAACTGTAATACGTAACATTCGACATGCGAATAATGATAATATGAATAAGTAAAACAAACGTGTACAATCTGCGATACTACTGTTGGTATATGTGCGACTGATGGTAACATATAGTCTAAAAGTACAAAATAGGGATACCAGAGTTCGCATGTGCGATAAAGGGTAAGTAAGAAACAGAAATTAGTATTGCAAATTACCAGTTTACCAGTTGTCCTGATTTTCATGGCCATTTGCTAGGATTTTATTAATTTAATGCCATCAATTTATATTGTCAACCTACAATCTTGCTCAAAAATGTTGGTACACTTGGCTTAATTGACTTATTTGATTGGGCTTTCTCTTTAATTAAATTCCGAACATTCCACCCATCTCAGCTCCACCGTCCAATATTGTGAGCCGATAATAAATAGTGTAAATATCATAACTCCATTATGATTAATACATTTTTAATTTTCATGAACATTGTTATGTACATGTGTACATTAATTTAAAATGTTTATAAAAAAAAATTCAAAAAACGTTGTGAAACGAGGTGTAACTTTTAGTCCTATGCAGGAAAAGCACTATATAAATCATCATTATTATTATTATTATCATATCGCCATATTTTATAGGTATCGTGTCGCCGTGGAAACGGGTGGACAAAATAATATAATCATATGACATTACACATACGTATTTGAAGTTTTTATCCAACTGGAGACAGATCAAAATTACAACAGACTTTGCATAGCGTGTTCCACCTTTTGTCCAGTCGGAATAAAGACACATATTATAACTCATGACCACCACGTTTTGTCCAGTCGGAATAGAGACACATATTATAACTCATGACCACCACGTTGTACGTCGTCATTTCGTCCATTTACGCTTGAATTGTTGTTTTTGCAAAATCGGTTAATTTTCATTGTATGTAGATATTTTGGACTTAACAAGTATGGGCTCTTCCAAAGGATTGTCTTTCTTCATGCATGGATTAAAGGTGAAAAGTCGAATATTGGTCAATAAAATGAACAAGAATATCATTTTAGTGGATCAAATTTTATATTGCAAAGTGGGATCTAATATGAAATTTTACAAATTATATTATATACACTGAAAGCCTTCCGTCAACGAATCATTCAAATAAGAAAGTGACTTGGCAGGTAGTCACGTTACTCTTGTCAACACAAAGCGTCGATGACGAATATATTTGTAATATTTTTTACTTTAATTAAGGTACAGTGTACCGTATACAGCATAATATTTTTGATATACAGAACCACGTTTCTCGTGCGCAAAATATAATGCCGTGCAGAAAGATAGTATGGTTATGTGAAGTTGTGAATTGATACAAAAGGGTATTGCTTTCAAGAACAATCTAGACAATCAATTTTAAATACAAACCTCGTATTATTAGCTTGTGACATTCTGTATCAGTGTTAGTAATGTGTTAGTGTTAGTAATGTTAAACATCGGGTAGCCTAGCGCTAGTATTAAAATGCAATGATACCAGCTGGTAGAAATATAACTTAATATATAAAGTCCAATTTTCGATGCTGTAAAACTTAGTAAATAAGTCACATTGGTACAACATAGGCCTACTGTGAATAATTGTTCAGGTCTCACGAAAGCCAATTTGGTGCACATGAGTTGGGAAACTATAGTTTGATTTGTAAATCTCTTTTTTTTCGTTTTTTGTGATGTCTTATTTGACGATAGTGACGTTTAAGTCATCATATCAGTTGTCACGAGCGTTGCAGATTCATAGAAGATATTTGTAACTCGATATTTGTAAATCGTTTTCAAGTGCATAGCGAAGGGGACAAAGGGGCGCCCTCCTCCCCTTCAGCATATTTTCCTCGAGTCATTTTTCCCCAAAAGTTATAGATGGCGCAATATACAGCATTTTTTTCCCGCTGGGCGCCGTTTAACCAACAAATTTTCACACACATATACTGATCTTTCCGAATACTCTGATTCATCATTCATTCTCTCCGTCTTGTGTGCGGGAGAACCCTTTTAGGGTGGTTGCACAGTATTTATCCAGATCCAGATCCAGATGGGGGAGGGCTTTGCGCACGTCATAGGGGACACCACTGGACACCACCCGTTAACATTGTTTGTCTTATATTATTAGAGCTAGGGTCTCTAATAAACGTTCCTAAATTACATATAGCAAAGCTGAATTTATGCTGAAGTTTAGTAAAAAAATACTGCATAGTTAGGTTTTGATAGCACCTTTAGAAATCACAATTTTCTTAGCTATACCTTTAGCACTAATTCGTTTAGAATTTGCACCGGTTCTCACTTAAATGAAAGACCAAACAATTTAAAAGAGGGGACCCCCATCCGATCCGACCCTTGCATCTTGTCCATTTGTTATTATACAAGTTGTAATTTAACGGACTTCGATCACATAACCATATGACTGCCATAACCGTGCTAGCACGCGCTGGAGAAATTAAATGCGACTGGGTTCGGCCACGTGAGAGTTGTAGCTGGCCGCAGGTACCAGGAAATATCACCACGCGAATCAGTTAATATACCATGACCGGCATGGCATGCAGGAGATTGGTGTGTGTAGTGATGCAGCAAATGTAATTGGCAGTGAAGGGTTAAACAATCGTCAAACAGATATAAATGATAGCAACATTTCGCATATTTGAACCTTTAGAGATTTTACTCCGAGTAATCGGGTTTTCCTCTCTTATCTCCTTGTCCGTTATGTTTGTGTAACATGGCTTCCGGAAGACTAGCTAATGACATTTCCCTGCCATGAAATGTTGAAAAATCATTGATGAGCTTCGTAGTTGATTATTCAGTATGTTTAACGGTTCAATTCAACCCTTCCTGTTTAATAGCTCCTTCTTTGGATTTATTCCTAGTTGAGAATCACGACATTGTTGAACATGCTCCAGTGCGTTAAGCGATCCAAAGGGATAAGTTCCATGGTTAAAAGTATGGTTTTGCCAACATCTTTAAACCTCACCAATTAACCACGCGATGGGACCAATTTCCGAACAGGCAGTCTCAAGTTGAACAAATTGTTGGAGAGATTAATAAAAATGTCATTCGTTACAATCATCGAATCATCTTCAAACCCCGTATGAACGGCTATACTAGCTGAATGATAATTCATAATGGCACTGACCTGCGACGCTATTTTATATAATAATGTCAATAATTTCGCAATCTGTGTTACTGATCCCTTCACGTTGTTCTGCCCCCTGTCAACACTTTCCTTTAAAATTTCAGATGGTACTTTTCCCACATGGGTAACTTTCCTTCTGGCATATCACAGTATAGCATTGGTATATCCTGAGAAATGAACCCTGCAGTGCAGATACTTGCTTAGTTTAATAAAAAAAATAGTTCGTCACCACTACGAGAGATAAAGATTTCTTTCATTTAATTATTTATTTGATCCACACAAATACACACAATACAGACATAATATCACAAGTATAAAGAAAGGATAAAGATGAACAAAAAGAAACTAAATTCCTGTAACCGGAAGGCCCGTTCACCCCTGAAATGAACAAGACTATCTTCAATTTCCCAATCGAATATAGATTTAAGACTGATTTACGTGACCCCACGAATGGGCAAAGAAGAATCAATTTTGATATTGGATATACTTCATACCACTGGATCATTATGTCATTAAGAATATTTATGGTATTCGATTCGAGGAGAGAAAATACATATATATCATCAGCATATTTGTAAAGTTTCACCTCTTTATTATAATCACCTCTGCCTAATAGTTTCTAAAGAAGAAATGACATAAATTATATGACCTATAACAATATGAGCCACCTAAAGCCTTTGACATACTAGTTACCATCGAAACTCTAGTAACTGATTGTAACCTGCATAACCTTGCGGTCCCAAGTCCAATGATAGATCAATGTGGTAACCAATCAGTCAATCAATTGTATAACTCTGTCAACCATAAACATATGAACAATTCTGAAGACTAGGAATAACTATTATTACAAATATGTAAAACCCTGATCAAATTTCGAAGGCTAAGTTAACTCCAAAACGGAAATATCAAAACTCATACTATCAAACGTGTTCTCAACATCAATTAAAATAAGAAACCAGTGATATTATTCTCATTAGTGTAATAATTTTATTCTGATTGGTTAACATCGACACATCTATACGCTGCCCACAATAATTCAGCCAATTAGATTTGTCGGCTGAAAAAAATACATACACAAGATCATGAATATTAATAATGTATAGAATATTCATTTACAGTGGACCAATCGTAACATAACCATGGCTTTGGGAAAAACAGTAACGAGTTTCCATAATTATTGTACTTTTCCTAACGCATTGGTGATGAAACTATTTTTTATGATTCTAAAATAGATGTGGCACATAATAAATCAAAGTAAAGCAAATAAGTATTTGGAGATACATAAGTGATAAGGATTATTTTCACACAGGGGGACTTTTCTCACTATTACAACAGTAGCAAAAGTCCCCCGGACTATTCACACGGGGAGACTTTTCCCACTGTGGCATGGGCGACTTTATATACTAAGTCGGGTGACTTTTCCCACAGAGGGACTTTTCCCACGGTCTCACCGGAAAACTAGCAAACGATTCCGGAAAGTTTTCAAGCACAGAGGTTTAAGCTCTCTAGATCGTGATGAAAAATTCGGAAGATCGACCAACAGTCGAATTAGTGTTGTGAACAAATGCTGGTTCGGCGAAGAAGGGAGCTACCAGAAGCAGACCCATTTGCTCTTCTTTCAACGTCATTCAGTCAAACCCTCGCCAACATACTCCAGCAGTCCTGGGAGAGAATGCATAAGTTAAAGGAGCGTCCATCTAAAGGATAACCCGTCATTTGCCATGCACTTTCTTCGTGATTTCTGGTACAGCGGTAAGGTAGCTTTGCAATTTTCCGAGTTGTAAAAAGTTCGACGTATCATCGATCGCTTCCAGACCTATGAGCAGACCTTAGAAATATAGGAGAAAATCCATCATTTTGCAGCTTGGAGACACAGACCTTCGGAAAACGTTCCTCCGTGACGATTTATACACGACATTGCTGCTGTGTTGGCCATAAAGACTGTTACGCCATGTTTACGAAGATCCGACTGCCAATGGATGATCATATTCTATACTGCCAACATCTCTAAGAAAGTTTATATGTGTAATATTGACTCTATTAGAGTCCATTGCCCCGAAATCGCCTTGTCCTGCCAAGATGCCCCCAACCCGACATCGAAGTATCCGTTGGCATATACATATGTTTCCGATGGTCGTGAAATGAAACTCCCGCATTGCTATTGTGTTCGTTTGTCAACCACAGTATATTTTCTCTTAGCGATACATCTAGCCCGACCTGCTTCGTCAACTCGTCCTCTGATTAACAATACATCTTCCGAAGGTGGAACTGAATCAGTATCATGTGCATATTGCATAAATGAATCACCTCCACAAAGATAGCCAGATAACCATGCAGGAGACTTACTCATTGACGGGCCGCCCACGACTCCTTCAACAGAAACACTTCGATGAACTTCGGTAGAACATTCGTCCTTTTCTCCGACAGAACAACCATCCTCCGAACAGTGCCGAACTAGATCCAACCTGGCACCTATATAAACCACATCCTAACTCGGAATTATATTTGATTTTCTTTGTTTAAAATACAACCCAGTTCTTCTAACAATTGTGTTATCCTAAACATGTCGATGTTTAATAGAGCTGTCGAAGGCGACAACACTAACCAGTCGCCGGTGTACGAAAATAGTTGAATGCCCTGTTTGCGAAGATATCGGCTACCAAATGCACCGGTTTGACAGAAGACCTTGTGCCGAAGGATCAGTGACCTATTTTTGAATTCCGTGGTCTTACAAATACCTAAAATCCTTCCATATATTTTTCAATACTGTAGTTACCAAAAACATAATTTAGATATTTCCGAGTGTGAAAGTTGCTCGTGTCGAGAACGGATAAATAAGGGGAAATGGGAAAATACTGTAGTTAACAAAAACATAATTTAGATATTTCCGCATGTGAAAGTTGCTCGTGGCGAGAACTGATGAATAAGGGGAAATGGGAAAATAAGGGGCATATCCAAAATTAGATGGAAAAGTCACATATTAAAGTGCAATACATAACACACGTTTATACAAAGTAGTAAAGTATAGTGTCGGCTTATTTCAGATGACTTTCCATGTGAAATAAGAGAGATAAGGGGAAATAACAGGAAAACGTGGGGATAACAAAAAACAACGCAACGATCTGTTTTACATAGCAATGGTGTTATCAGTTGTTCCATAGTAACAAAACAATAGTTATTAGTTACTTTAGATTATTTTTTAAGTGAAAATAATTAGACAATGAAGGGAAGTAAGGCGAACAAAATTCAACATTCAATGAAAACAACAGTTTAATAATAATAGCATTAACATAATTAATAACAATAACAGTTTCGATGTATTGTTAAAGCGCCTTATAATGTTAAACAAGCTCAAAGCGCTGTACAATGAATTACAAACTTATACTAATCATAGGAATAAAGTTAATTCCAAAAGGACAAAGCTCGGTCTATGCTATCATGATACCGCTTTAATACTGATATATACAACTAGCGTGGTACAACGGTAGGAGTATCCACATGCCAGTTTCGAAACTGAATAGTGAATGTGAAGTTGTTTAAGGGTTCAGAAAGTTTCCCAATAATGTTAGTTGATATTATAGAGCAGAAAATGATCTTCAAAATGCATCAAACTAGAGTCAAATCGACAATTCCGTTCTCAATATATTGATGTTTGAAGTTTACAATTTTAGAACGTCGCTTTTCTAAAAAACGTCTTTATCAAAACTATTTTGACTTATGTCCTTATAACAGTACAGAGATATACGTTTTCTGGAAAAGTGAAATTCCGATAATATTCAAACTTGGCATGAAGGTTGACCCTAATGCATACAAAACTTGTGTTATTTTTAGTGGAGGTCAAATGTCACTTGTGATGTCAAAACACTACACGTTGGGGCTACGAGTCGCGATTTTTGTATTACTAATACGAAGATGGGTAATTCAAGGGTTGATCAAAAAGTAAATTGATTAGAAAACAAGATTAGGGTTCGGAATTTATCCAAATTATTGCCCCTCTTAAATAATCAACATCGGTCGTTCTCAATCCGACCTCAAAAGGCAAGAAATATAACAGAAAGTAGAGTGGGCGTCACCCCTTTTCAGCAATGTGATTGGTCTACTCCGTAAACTTACCATTGTCAATATGCAAATTACCCATCTTCGTATTAGTAAAAAAACACGCTTATTACGGGTCACCTATCATAATCCAAATAATTATTGGCAACAATCATAGTACCCATAATACCTAACATAGTACAAATACTTATTGTCAACCGTTATTATATTACCCATAATATGGATACATATTACAACGTACCATCATTTTGTTGGATCCACTTAATAACGGCAGCCCTGTCCCGTTTCTTTCTGGATACGTTAGTCCACATAAAAAATGAGAGTAGCGACTTTCGTGGATCACGCAAGAGTAAAACGGCGCTGCGATATTGATTTGTTGTGCCGACGTTGTGGTTGTGAGTTTTCACCCAAAATTGGGGCCCATTCAAACCGCCTTTCTGTTGACCTGCACATAAACATTTGACATTATATATGTATACAAAACGATAAGATGTAGTATGTATATATAGATATGATATATATATACATACATATATATAGATATATATATAAATATATATATATATAAGTGAATAATATAGACTATTACATAGTCTATTGCTAAATACACAAATGGTAATATAGTAGTAGAAGTAGAAAATGTAGACATTAGGAGTATGATTTAAT
>JAODAI010231508.1:0-10361 GCA_027575025.1 Scotoplanes globosa | reverse complement strand
TATTGTTTAATTCTTATTGTTTAATTCTTATTGTTTAATTCTTATTGTTTAATTCTTATTGTTTAATTCTTATTGTTTAATTCTTATTGTTTAATTCTTATTGTTAAACAACGAGCTCACCCTCCTGGAACAGTAGATAAACAATTCTTACATAATATCTGATCTGCCATGGTGTCAGAATATCTGATCTGCCATGGTGTCATAATATCTGATCTGCCATGGTGTCAGAATATCTGATCTGCCATGGTGTCAGAATATCTGATCTGCCATGGTGTCAGAATATCTGATCTGCCATGGTGTCAGGATATCTGATCTGCCATGGTGTCAGACATAATATCTGATCTGCCATGGTGCCAGGATTTCTAAGACGAGGGGCTAACCTCCCCCGACAGTTCTAAAAATTGTGATATAGGCCTTTATTAATGCAACATTTTTCCAACTGTTCGGATATTTTTTTTTATTGGTGCATGTGTTTAAATATATCATATTTAACAGGTTAGATTAAAAATCGAAATTTCCTCTAATTATGTAGTAATTAGCATAATAAATAGGAAGTATGTTCGCTTTTCTTCAATAAAACCACCACAGAATGGAGTAATTACAGTAATGCTACAGATGTCAGTGCAAATTATCATAGCACAGCATGTGGGCATACATGACTGCACACATACAACTTTCCTCTATAGCTCAAAACCTAACAGTACTGCCTACACCAATCGCCGATCAGACTATTTACTGGCTGCTGTGTACGGTAGTGGTAACCATGACCACAGGGGGCCACTGTGGTCCTTGTTTGACGTACATTGAACATGTTTTCGCTTGTGGCTGAATAAATAGGACATGGTTACACTGTCAATTCAAGTCCACTTACGCAACGTAATTTTCTTACATCGTATTCACCAGTTAGCTCAGTTGATAGAGCGTTGGACTTATGGTCGTAAGGTCAGGAGTTCAAATCCGGAGTGATGATGATTACATTCCAGTGGCTTACTAACTGGTTTATCAAAGGCTTTTCGATCATATAACCACTGCGTTGAAAAGGGCCAGGAGTATCCATTCATTCCATAGTATTTTGTTCCTAATTTTGTAACATCAATTCTTTGATAAATTTTGTTGAAGAAATAACACAACGCGTTGATCAGAAATTATAGGTTTCCATGACTGAATTCAGAGTCCAATAATGTACACATTTTGGAGCCCATTTCTGTTAAAAGTGTGACACTGTCAATAATGTGTTTGGTACGCTAGTGTGATGTACTTCAATACATTACTTCTTTTCCTTTCAAAGTTATCAACATCCTTTCAGGAAAATCAATTGTGCGTGACAGGTCCAATTTCTAAAGAATTATTAACAAAAGACTTACAACAAATTGTCACTTCTTTAGTTCTTCGGTAGGCATACACTGCGTAAGTTACGAACTTCGTACATAAATTTTGTGTATACCATTTACGCAAGTACGTACAAACTTTGCAGGATGTTTGGCGTACAAACTTTCCTAGGCAACTCTTTGTGTAAATACAGCCCCTGGTGCACAAATTACAGCCTAGTGAAGCAACAATAGCAGTGGATGGAGTGTTGTACTCGCACTGTCATGATTTTGAATATAGGAATATACGGTAATAATGGCTATTACTATTCCAGTGGCTCTCTCTCTAACCGGTGTATCAAAGGCTTCATCCGCTCCTGAAAAGTGTTCAGGAGAGCAATTGATTGCTCTCCTAAAAAAATTGGTTTTATTCTTTTTCTGTCCGTTACATTTAGCCCTATTGTGCTAGAAATATTACCGCTCTCCTGGGATTCTCATACGTGAAGGTATAATAACTCCTGTGTTATTTAGGGATCCCTTCACCATGTACAGTAGCCGGACTAGTTTTGGGCGTCATTGATGGCAGAGGCGACTTGAAGTGATCCCCTCAGGCAACGAGGGTCATCGCTAATCATTAATACCATGTACCATGTACAGTAGCCGGACTAGTTTCTGGCGTCATTGATGGCAGAGGCGACTTGAAGTGATCCCCTCAGGCAACGAGGGTCATCGCTAAAATGATTACTACCATGCATCATGTAAGTGCTGCAGTCCTTCTAACGAGGGTCGTCGCTAAGAATCATTACTATCATGGACCAGGAAGGTGATTATGAGTACTGCAGTCATTCCCGTGAGCACATCGTTGTGTATATGTGATGCATCACTGCAGATTTGGTATTACCGCGGCATTCAAATTCAGTAACTGGATATTGGAATCCAGCGAATGATCCCATCACGACCAAGGGCCGGTATAATACCCGATCTGCCTAATAACAGTGACTTGATATATATGTTGACTTGATATATATGTCTTTCTAGTGATTATATTATATCCTTTCTTGTCTTTCAGGAACGTCGGCAGCCAGACGAAGCACGAACAGGGCAGTAACGTGCCGAGACCGCAGATATTTCTGGCCGGTCTGCGTGGGGGTCACACCAAGACCACCGTCATGACGAAGATGGACCTCACACTGGATGTAGATCAGACATAATGGACACAGGGAACAGCATTCATTAGCGCTTGGCATAAAGAGTTGTATATGGAGAAATGGAGGCAGTCTTCAAGCCAGTAGCAGCTCCGTGCCGAGTCTGATGTAGTTTAGTTAAAACTTGTTGTGCATCAAAAATTCATATGTAGCTTCTTGGGTATGACAAAAATAAATTAAAACCGGTAGTAAATATTCTCTGAAATCTAAGACAGTTAACAAGTTTTGGTAGAGGATTAAAATGTTTTTTCGTCAAACTAATTTAAAATTGATCTACCCTGAGTGTTGTGCAGTTCACAATTATCACCTTGACGTATTTTATCACCTTCACGTATTTTAGTACAATTTATAATTTACTTTGTAACAATCTGTGTATTCAGATCTTATGTAAATAAATATCACCTTGACACTTGACAATTTAATATATATTTTATAACGTATCAGGGCTCGAAATAACAATGGAAAGGGGCAAGGCCCAAATGGCCAGGGCAGTCAGTTATAACCACGAAGGGGGCACCTCATAGCACTGAAAGTCGATGCATGCAAAACTTAGCTTTCGGTGTACAATTGTTTTGGAGGACATCAATGCTAAAGTTAAGGGCATGGATGCCATGTCCTTCGGTGCCTCCGGTTATTTCGAGCCCTGACGTATGTATCGTAATACTTGTCGAGGGCATTGTTCAGAAATTTATCACCTTGAGAAATTAAATAAAGACATAATTTATTTACGTTCACTAATGTGCCCTCTCTGTATTATCTGCCAATGTATATATTGTATATATTTTACATGCAATCTATTGTTGTGTCAGAAAACCTCTCATCAATAATCAATCCAATTGTTAAAATAGACTAGAACCGATCGGGCCGGTATTTTGTACTATCAGTAAAACATAGGATAGTCTAATATCAGTAACTCAGAAAGATGGTCATTAGCGGCACTATTTAAACAATTCTATTTAAACAATTAGGTTATCAACTTTTATTGATTCACACTTTAGTAATTGAAAACTCCTAAAATAAACCTGTTAAAAGTTTCCTGGCCATTGGTAATTAAGTTATTTATTATAAAAAGAGTCTTTGATGAAAATTATTAATCTTTTTAACCATTATACATTGTTAATGTGCCTTGGTATACAATGAAAAATAAATAATAATACAAGCAAGTTATTTTATCATATCATTTGTGAGGTCTTTGTGACCTTTTATCGACCTGTTTCATTTCACATTCCCCTGGGATGAGGAAATAAAGTTGTATACGTGATATGTCTCATCTAGACCATAGACAGGACACGACTTAGTTGGAAATATACATGCGATGTCTCATCTAGACCATGTAGACAGGACCTGAACACGACTTAGTGGGAAATTACGATATGTCTCATCTAGACCATGACATGAACTTGACTTAATGGGAAATGAAGTCGTACCCGCGACTTACGAGGACCAATTCGCTGTATGTACGCTGTACGTATATTGTACATACGGAATCACACATGCGTGGAAGAAAATAATAATTGTGACACAGCATAAACAGGACTTGTGTGGCAGCTACCCTTCCAACACTACCTCTGCTGAGAGTCAGATAGATTAGTTTATATGACAATGACTTTATATGACAATGACTTTTCAATTATTATTTTTTACAAGTAAACATGCTCTGATCAATTTATAGAATAAAGGAGAGAGTGGTGAACGGTGGTCATGTTATGATTATCTATGAGCCTCTCCATCGGACCGTTCCATTGTCTATAACTATAATATCATGCATGCCTATTCCGCGAATAGAAATTAAATGCAAACCGAACTGAAGTTTGGGATCATTGGGTCGGAAATTTAGTGATCAGTTTGCAGTTGACATGGGGTAAACTGAATGTAAAAATCGGACAAATAAAGTTGATGTATGCGTGGTGCATTAAGTGAAACAGACCACAGCCACCGAATAGATTATTATAACACTATTTGTGATTTTACAAGAATTTTAAAATGATGATCAAAATTGATAGCAGACTAATAACGGTTTTGGAAATTATTTCTTTATTGAGCGACAACAAGCATTGGAGCATCATTATGGCAGATGAGGTATTATGTCAGTCCTACCTACATATGTGGTGCACCATTATGTCAAGATGAGGTATTATGTCAGTCCATTACCTACATATATGACGCACCATTATGGCAGATGAGGTATTATGTCAGTCCATTACCTACATACGTGATGCACCATTATGTCAGATGAGGTATTATTATGTCAGTCCATTACCTACATATATGACACACCATTATGGCAGATGAGGTATTATGTCAGTCCATTACCTACATATGTGACGCACCATTATGTCAGATGAGGTATTATGTCAGTCCATTACCTACATATGTGACGCACCATTATGTCAGATGAGGTATTATGTCAGTCCTACTACCTACATATGCTCCGTACTGTTATGATATATGATACAGGAAGAGGCTAGTGCCAACAGCGCTATACATGTAGTCACAGACACATACCAATGCTCAGTATAATGGGCTTCTTCACTGCTTCATTGTGCACTTGTCAATTGTAATTTGGGCTCCCCCGGGCATAAGTGTGATTCTTCCCTGCTACAATCCTGAGAAGTCGGCAGGGTGGGGCAGTATTTTGATGAACATTCCCGCTAAATTCCCCGCTACCGTGGCTGAAAAACGAATATCCCGAAAAATCTATTTGGTGAAAGTTCCGGGGGTCACATCCCGTCCCAAAATTTCACTGCGAACATCCCCGCATAAACTGGTGTAACGTCGGTATAGCGGAAACAAAATAATGTGAACATCCCCGGCTAAACGGTAGCAAACTCCCCTGCTATGCCTGGGCGTGGGGTGGCCCTGATTAGAAGTAACACTATAAATAGAAAGTACCAACTCAAACGGACTTCTATTTTCATCAGCCTTAGTGTCAATTAACCCTTATCATGCCAGCAGCGCTATACACATAGTCGCTGATACATACCAATCGTTCGTAACACTACTGTATACCAAGTACGAACTCAAACGGACTCATACTTTCATTAACGAAAATCGTCGACATGATGGTTCCTACGAATGGCATCAGTTCATCATTTATGGCTTCACAATCAGTGACTCAACAAGCAATACAATATCCAATGTTTAACCCTTTGGGTACTGCAAGCATCTTTTGAGACAATTGTTTGAGCTAGACTCAAATTTGGAGGAGGGAATTTGCCCCAGAATTTCCACTTTGATCATTTCATGGTCTGTTTCTTTTTGCGTCCATTTTCCGTAGTACCCGAGTCCTCTCCCCAAATGTACATATCCCATTGCACGATTCCCTCTATCGCGTACTGTGGTGGCGACTCTTAGACTGCCGATCGCATCAAACGACAGCATTTCACTCTTATTTCTATGATGGGGCTCGATGTCTCAAGAACGCCATCATCCGTAGTCCTTTGCGGGGCATGCTTGCTCACATCGTCCAATCACCCGGCAGCATTCTTGGCCGTTGTCAATATGACAACAGTTCATCGTCCAATCACCCGGCAGCATTCTTGGCCGTTGTCGATATGACAACAGTTCGTCCGTGAGAATGTTGTTAATTCATTAACATCAACTCTTCGCCTTGGCTTTGTCTTCAGGGGGTGGTTTTGGTTTCGCCGATCTTGCAAATACCTGTAAACAGAACAATATGATATTGAGGAAGAGGATCATGATAACACAATATACTTGTCATGCAACCATATTAATAAACGCTTTTATACTCTATATCGATACACACAGGTATTTTAACCATTTCAAGCAAACGCTAAGCAGTAAAGGTCATCAGAGCCAGCTGACCCTATAGCGTACATACTTCCAGTTATATGAGGGATTAGACATCAACACTTCAGAATCAAAATATACTGCCAGTTATGTTATATTAGGGATTACAGACGTCAACACTTCAGAATCAAAATATACTGCCAGTTATGTTATATTAGGGATTACAGACGTCAACACTTCATAATCAAAATATACTGCCAGTTATGTTATATTAGGGATTACAGACATCAACACTTCAGAATCAAAATCCAAACCCTGGATAATTGAAGCTGTCGTGTCAGGGAAACTACCCCTGAGAAACTACCAACAAACCAGACAAGTACCCCCCGGACAACTAACCCCAGAGAACTACCCCCAGAAAATTTAACCCTTTAAGGATTAGCGCCACAGTGTTAGGGTTAGGGATGTCGGGGGATAGTTGTCCGGGGGGAAGTTTTCCAGGGTGCTGTCAGAGAATGTTTACAGCCATTAAGGTAAAATTAGGTGATGCTGAATATACGTACACACACTTTTACCTTTATTCAGATACCCAAATGAGTTACATAATCATGGTAAACGATAAGACAAGTTATGGAGCGTTGAACACCACCTCCCCATTGCGTTGTTAGGCTGAAGTCTAACATTGCTAACATGCAAGCCTATTCCACGAACTGCATTCTTAATTTTGTAAATCGGATAACTTCAAAACTCTCAATGTCAACAGGCCTATGTGAAACTGTACATCGTTAAATGGCATATTTTGTGATATTAAGTTGTTTGCAATCGGTTTGAAGGTGACATGGGATGATTTGAAAATATAAAATGAGGTTGATTGACTGAGGTTGATTGACTTTCGTGGCATGTGACGATGTCATCCTGCGTCAGTTTGGTTTGGTCTAGTCGCATATACCGGTTTGAAGATCACGGGGTTCATTCAAATGTGGAAAATAAAGCTACAATGTCATCCTGGAGCAGTTTGGTCTAGCTGAATTTATGGCGCAGAGATACTGGAATACAATCATTTAGGGCTCGATAGGTATGAATTAAGTAACTAAACTTAAACAATTGAGAGAAAACTACCAAACAGCTTTGATCCATATTTAGATGTATAATTCATACTGATCTCACCACAACTAGTGCTTTTCCCTGTAGCAGATATCCGTTTGTTTCTTTCAGTGCCTTCTTGGCAGCAAACTCACTGGGTAGGCTGATGAAGGCCTGACCCTTCATACGACCCTGTTTCATCAGCTGTATGGAGAACCTGGAAATAGGAAAGAGAGAGATCTTTAAGCAACACATATAAAAGGAATGACCATCCGGGATAACTCTTTACGAATAGAAGGCTGCCCTGGAATGCCATTTATGTCCTCATTCGATGGACTCAGAAGGAAATGATGACAAGTATGAATGATTGATTGCTTTGGCTTCATGAGCATATAAAAGGAATGACCTTCCTGGATAAATCACTTATCTTTATGAATAGAACAAGAGAGAGTCCTACCCGGGGATGCCATTTTACGTCCTCATCCGATTGACTGAGAAGGAAATGATGAAAAGTATGAAGGATTTGATTGCTTGGGCTTCCTGAACCTCTTTAACCGCAAATGCTATATGGTTGACCCAAAGCAACTGAGCTAATCGGTCACTTGTTTGTAGTGACCGATTGTGGTTGTATGCAGGACTTGTTAGTAGTGACCGATTGTGATTGTATGCAGGACTTGATTGTAGTGACCGATTGTGATTGTATGCAGGACTTGATTGTAGTGACCGATTGTGGTTGTATGCAGGACTTGTTTGTAGTGACCGATTGTGGTTGTATGCAGAACTTGATTGTTGTGTATAATGTATTACAAGTATACACACAAATATGGGATAGTTTACATAGTTACACAATGTGGCAAATTAGTTGTATAGTACACTTACAGGTAAATAATACTGGTAGTCATATTAAATTGTAAGATAGTGCATTTCACAAAACATTATATTGATTGTCCATTGTCTGATTATGTAGGTAGTCGCATATTAAATTGGTAGGTCCAATAAGCCTTTTCGCAGTCTCGGAAAATTGCATATGCATGAGGAGGTCACCAAAGGTCAACGAAGCAAAACAAACAAAGAATAGAATCCGGTAACATGGTCACGGAACTGGGCACTGTACGCATGCGTTGCGTCATTGTTAGATTACAAAATATCATATTCACATTATTGCAACTGATAGTTTTAGTTGCCTTCAAAACTACTAATTAAAGATTTTTATCTTTATAATACTACTTTTATAATTATTTTATTACAAATGTAGGCCAATTATTAATAATCAATTGTTTGTTGACATTTTTACAGTACAGATGACCTCCTGGTGAAGATGCGCTATGCTTAATTTCACAGACTGTGAAAAGGCTTATAGCGCCATCCTGGTCAAGGATCACTATTGACCATGCTTCAATCTTGTATGCCAAATATCAAGCAAGAAGGCAACATGTATCATTGTAACAGTCTTTGATATGACCGCACTTCCACAAATGCCAAACATAAAATTGTGTTGAGACCGTTTTTTAAACTCAGAATATATGTTACCAAAGTACGATCGTCATGGGTCGTAAAAAACAGTCAATTAATATTTGTAATTATTCCTTAGAGCTGACGTCACTAGCAGGAATCACACCATGTGATCAGATTATATATAACGGCTCACTTAAACACTTTTCTTCAAATTCCGGAACATGACCATTTATTTAGCGTTGTAAGTGGGGAAGTAATAAATTGTCCGCCCCATTCACACACTATATATTATTGAGCTCCGACGTCAATAATGCAAATAAACTTTCTTGCAATGGCAATCCAGAGAAATAGACCCGTTATCAGCACGGCAAGTGTTGTTATATGTGTACACAGTTATAGTGGGAAATGGAGGAAGATGATAAGCACAAGCGCCCATGATATTTAATTGATCTATCAGGCCTCCACGTTTGAGGAGCACGAGCATGCTCCTTAAATGCTCCTGACATGCATGGAGGAGCGCCCTCTATTTGGCGTTCCTAAAGCCCCTCCATTTTTTACTTTGTAGTTTTCATGTTTTAACCTTATTTTCTGACAGGAGGGGGTCTATTCGACCAAGTCATGTTTTTGCTTTAGAACACTTCCTTGAACATTATTATGTACATTATTAACTGACTAAACGACGACTATAATATCCAGGAGAGCTATTGCTCGCCCTGAAACTCTCCAGGAGAATATTGGTATGCTCTCCTGGTATTTTTCATACGTGGGGGCCTGATCTATCCAACAATTCCAATGGTTATTATGCCCACGATAACGATACAGTGAAGACAGTGTTGTGGGTTATATTGATATAAATACATGACACACTTATCGTTGAGAATGAGAATGGATCGTTTCTTTTCAAGTTGAAGTTGAATATAACACTAGTGTTGTTTACACACAGCATGCCACACACACTTCCACTTATTGTTCAGGGTATACATACTCATTGTTCAGGCTATACATTAGCGAGCCTATGTACAGAGTTTTAACTGGGTCGAGGTCAATCATTATACGTGCTGGACATGCCTTAATTACATTGATATTGGAGATCAGTAATATATAGTGGGTGAATGGGGCGGACAATTTATAACTTTCCTTGTAAGTGAGGTGAATTTACTTAAAAAACACAGTGACTTGATCTCTAAAATTATGGAAAAGACAGTTCTTTTGCCCACTATTTAAAATTACTCCACTAGATAAAAGTGAAGACCTTATAATAACTGTTTATGACAGAGGCACACCTATGATTTAAGCACTGTCAGAAAGATAATTTCCTTAGCTTGGATATAACGTATTTATTTTTCCCACTATGTGAAGGTTTTCCCAGAATGCACCACAAGTATGTCCTAAAACATTGAGTCCCACCGTCGCGTATACGCGGTATACCTACACTGTCCAAAAATAAATATATATATTAAAAAATATATATATATTTTAAAAATATATATATATTGAAAAAAAAATATATATTTTGGCTCTCTAGAATGAAGAATATGTATACTCTTAGGACATTTACTAC
>JAODAI010231397.1:0-10362 GCA_027575025.1 Scotoplanes globosa | reverse complement strand
AATTAATCATTCACATAGCTAAACTGGTTATGCAAAAATGTGGGCGCAAATTGAAGGCACAAGCAGCAACTGCGAGTGCCAGACGTGGGAAACAAGGTGTGATTGTGCGTAGGCCAAGGTCATACACAGATTTTTTTTAAAGTGATGTCCTGAAATGCGTTTTCCTGGCACCTAGGAAAATAATAACAATGATCAAAATTGGCATGTGGAAGGCATATTAAAAAATCATCACTTAGCAGGGGTGGGGGGAAGGTCCGGGATCCGGATCCCTGGTTCCCGACTGTATCGGCATATAAGGCATATTTAACAATATCACAGCCGAGCTGGATCTGCGCCCGACATGTCAAGGGACAAATTAGTTGGATTCACAGTTTGACACTAAAGAGGGTACTGTTGCAAATTATCTTTTACTTGGATTCATCATAAAAGATTTAATAATTCAAATTAGTATTATTCATTTTACCCTTTCTTGACTGCATCGGATCAGTGTTCATGTTTCAAATAATAAATACTTACACAGGAATAAGTTAATTAATTCAGTTCAACAAAAGGAAATGGAAACTTTTGAGTCTGATTCACACATACATCATTATTTTCATCCTACATATCTGCTACCAAAATGGCGTAAAATTTTGATAATCAATTGGAATATCGATTAGTCATATAGTGCTAAATTGTTATAATCAATTCTGTCACACTAATTTGTCCCTTGTCTGAATACATTTTAACATTGTAATATACCAATTAATCAGTTCAGTTGCCAATTATCTGTGTATCGATGCTACTTACCAGGATTGGGAGCAGCCACGGTAGGCACTGCTGGCTGAACAATTGGTTGGACTGCTGACCGTGATGAATACTGGAATGCTGCCCTCTTGGTTGCTACGTTACCATTCTTTTCCATTACCGTCACCTTTCTCTTGGTATATTTTCTCTTTGGTTGACAAATATTCGTTTCTGCCCGGCGGATGTTGTGGTGGTCTATGACCGTGTTGTCACTCTGAATGTTCTCCCCAACGTTTGGAATGTCATTAATGTTTCTGGGTGGGTCACTGCTGCTGTTCTTCATATGACCACTGCTGGGCGACACAATTTTAACATGACCGAAGTCGACACCATTCCACTTATCACGTTCATTACCTTGAACGTCACTAATACTAGGCAACGTAACCTTAACATGAACGAACTTGCGGATGTCAGCCGCCGTGTCAAAGTTGCTATTTTGGACACCATTGCAATCATTCAGTTTTGTATTCTGCTTATTGGCACTGTTCTCCGGTAATAGGCTGGCGTTAGTAATAGTGTTATTATTTATGTCCTGCAATATGTCACGTTCTGTGTTGTACCCATCGGTGGGGGTAGTCCGCATTGGGTCAAGTTTGTCACTTTGGATGTTAACCTTGATAATTGGCAGGTCACTGTCACTATTAAACATAATGCCATCATCCAACAATGTGTCGTCATCCAACAATGTGTCGTCATCCAACATGGCCTCATCCAACAATGTGTCGTCATTCAACAGGTCACTGTTTTCTCTGTCACTCGGACTGGCCTGCAAACTACTATACTGCATTGCTGTCACAATGGTCCCTGTGTTAACTCTTTTGTTTGGAATGTTAATTCTCTTATTTGGCTTGCCACTCCCGGTATTAGACACAATGTCATCGGGGTACATCATGTTACCATCCAATAATGAGTCCTCGTTCAACATGGCAATATCATTGATCTGTGGTTTACTGCCACTCGCCAGCAAACTACTATACTGCATTCCTGTAGAAACAGTCGGTCTGTCAATTATTTTGTTTTGAATGTTAGTTCTGTTTTTTGGCTTGCCACTGTCGCTATTAGATACGATGCCATTATGGTATATATCATCATCCAACAATGTGTCATCATTCAACATGTCAATATCACTGATCTGTGTTTTAGTGCCACTCGCCAGCAGACTACTATACTGCATTCCTATAGAAATAGTATGTCTGTCAATTCTTTTGTTTTGAATGTTAGTTCTGTTTTGGGGCTTGCCACTGTCTGTATTAGACACAATGTCTTCATGGTACATGTTATGATCCAACAAAGAGTCCTCATTCAACATCTGTGTGTTACTGACACTGGCCTGCAATCTACTAGTCGGCAGTCCTGTGGAAATAGTCTGCAGGTTAACTCCTTTGTTCTGAATGTCAATTCTGTTATTTGGCATACCACTGTCGCTATTAGATACGATGTCATTATGGTATATATCATCATCCAACAATGTGTCATCATTCAACATGTCAATATCACTGATCTGTGGTTTACTGCCACTGGCCTGCAAACCACTTGTCTGCATTCCTGTAGAAACAGTCTGCCTGTCAACTCTTCTGTTTTGACTATCAGCTCTGCTGTTTCTGTTTGCCATGCCAGTGTCTGTATTAGATACGATGTCATTATGGTACATGTCATCACTCAGCATTTTATCATTCAACATGTCAGTATTACTGTGGACTGCATGGACCTGTAACCTACAGCTGCTCTGCATTCCTGTGGAAATGGTCCCCCTGTCAACTATTTTGTTACGAATATCAATTCTGTTAATTGGCAGCACACTGTCACTATTACATACAATGCCCTCACTGCAGGTGTCATCATACAACAGTTTATCATCAAACGTATTAACGTCACTATGCCGTGTGTTACTGCCACTAGTCTGAAATCCGGTAGAAATGGTCCCCCTGTTAACTCTTTTGTTTTCAATATTAACTTTGTTGCTTGTCACGCCACTGTCACTATTAGACATAATGTCATTACTGTACATGTCTTCATCCAAGGATTTATCATTCAATATGTCAGTATTACCATGCTGTGTGTTACTGCCAGTGGCCTGCAATCTACCCGTCTTCATTCCTGTAGAAATAGTCTTCATGTTTACTCTTTTGTCTTGAATGTCAACTCTGTTTTTCAGCATGTCATTGTCAGAGACTATGTTATCATTATGGATGTCATCATCAAACATATCAGTTCCTGCACTATTTGTCATGCTACAGGCACTAGTCTGTGGTCCACTGCTCTGCTGTATCCCAATACTCTCATTGTCATCTAGGATGGCCCCAACACCGGAAGGGTAGTGGGTATACCGCATTATGTTACTCTTGTAACTTGTCCTTCTGTTGGGACCTCCATTCAGTTCACTATTCCTGCTCTTCAACACCTCACTGTGAGAAATGTTAAGCTTGTCGGATGCATTCACTCTGTCACAAATGTTAAGCTTGTCGGACGCATTCACTCTGTCACAAACGTTCACCCTGTCAGAACTGCCCGCCCTGCCAGATACATCAAAACTATGATAAATGTATCCTCTGTCATTGTCTCCTCTGTCATTGTCCCCAATACTGGTACTGTTATCTACTGATGGACGGCGAGTATACTGCTTTCTGTTACTCTCACAACTTGTTGATCCACTATATTTGGTGCTGCTGGTAGCTCCATTCCTGTTATCGTTTCTGTTCTTCAGCACTACACTGCCAGAGATGCTCACCTTGTCAGGTACCACAAACCTGTCAGAACTATCCACCATCTCAGACACGTCCACCCTGCTAACCTTGTCGGATGCAACAAACCTGGTACTGTTACCTACTGATGGACGGCGAGTATACTGCATTCTGTTACTCTCATAACTTGTTGATCCACTATATGTGGTGCTGCTGGTAGCTCCATTCCTGTTATCGTTTCTGTTCTTTGACACTACACTGTCAGAGACACTCAGCTTGCCAGATGCCACAAACCTGTCGGAACTATCCACCATCCCCGACACGTCCACCCCGCTAACCTTGTCGGATACATCGACCCTGCCAAATACATTCACCCTGTCAGAATTAATGCCTGTCCTGCCAGAAATGTCCACTCTGCCAGATACACCAAAGCTGTCACAAATGTCTCCTCTGCCGTTGGTGGCTCCATTACTCTTGGGGTCAATCAAAGGTCCTAATGAATAAGAAAATATGATATAAAAAAAAATATCAAATATTTAAAAATATAAATTTGGCTAAATAATATATTGAATTGGTTGTCATGTAGCACCAAAGTGCCGTCACCTTCAATAGATGGAAAACACAAACAGATTTTACAAATTATATCATGCAATATCAGGAGCCATATTCACAAAGAGTTGTGCTTCACCTACCCTGGCATATTATACTGTGATGGCAGTGACCTCAATGCAGTTGTGAACTGTGTACCAAAACGCAAGTACAAGTCCTAAAATCTCTTAAAACTTCAAGAAACACAGATTTAATCTTTTCACATTGAACATGCCCACATGGCGCTACAAATGCACCAATATGTGTTCCTGTTGCGGAAACTAAGGACATGTCGAACATTTGTTATAAATTGGAGTGAATGCACAGCAGAAACTAAGGACATGTCGCACCTTTGTTATAAATTCAATGTGTAATAGATTTCAGTGAATGCACAGCAGAAACTAAGGACATGTCGCACCTTTATAAATTGCAGTGAATGCACAGCAGAAACTAAGGACATGTCGCACCTTTGTTATAAATTGGAGTGAATGCACAGCAGAAACTAAGGATGTGTCGCACCTTTGTTATAAATTGGAATGAATGCACAGCAGAAACTAAGGATGTGTCGCACCTTGGTTATAAATTGGAATGAATGCACAGCAGAAACTAAGGACATGTCGCACCTTTATAAATTGCAGTGAATGCACAGCAGAAGCTAAGGACATGTCGCACCTTTGTTATAAATTGGAGTGAATGTACAGCAGAAACTAAGAACATGTCACACCTTTGTTATAAATTGGAGTAAATGCACAGCAGAAACTAAGGACATGTCGCATCTTTGTTATAACTTGGAGTGAATGCACAGCAGAAACTAAGGACATGTCGCACACCTTTGTTATAAATTGGAGTGAATGCACAGCAGAAGCTAAGGACATGTCGCACCTTTGTTATAAATTAGAATGAATGCACAGCAGAAACTAAGGACGTGTCGCACCTTTGTTATAAATTGGAGTGAATGCACAGCAGAAGCTAAGGACATGTCACACCTTTGTTATAAATTGGAGTGAATGCACAGCAGACGCTAAGGACATGTCGCACCTTTGTTATAAATTGGAATTAATGTACAGCAGAAACTAAGGACGTGTCGCACCTTTGCTATAAATTGAAGTGAATGCACAGCAGAAACTAAGGACATGTTGCACCTTTGTTATAAATTGGAATGAATGCACAGCAGAAGCTAAGGACATGTCGCACCTTTGTTATAAATTGAAGTGAATGCACAGCAGAAACTAAGAACATGTCACACCTTTGTTATAAATTGGAGTGAATGCACAGCAGAAACTAAGGACATGTCGCACCTTTGTTATAAATTGGAGTGAATGCAAGTTATTTCTAAATTGAAACAATGATTACCAATTTATCATTTTTTCAAAATTGCAAGTACACTGTTTTTCTAACCTGCATAATTATAGTATACTTTATGAAACATTATGACAAGTGCATTACTGTGAAAGGTATAGGCTTCATCACCATTCAAGTTATAGTACTTACCTAATGTTTCATCTGTCTGACGAAAATTGTCTGTTTTCACATATTTTCTACCAGATGCCCTTTGTACTCTTTCATCTATTGTGACATCACAGTCGTTGGATTCAGCATGAGGTCCTATATTTGTGTAGCCAGTCACATGTATTGAAGCTGCGTCAAATTAAACAAATGTCAAGATTGGGGTAAATTCCAACGCATATTAGCTTCAAAACACAATGACGTTTCAAAATTAGACTAACATGAATGCAAGCTCCATTAAAATAGTACTGCATTGTATGAAATTATTCATCCGTATCACATTGTCATCCGTAATATATTACTTTTATTTAGAGAAAGAACTAACCCCTTATATCACATAGAAATGTCCTATCACCTAGACGATAAATGATCAGCACATTCTACAGCTGCATGCTAAGATAAGAATCGGTTCAGGACAGCCCAAGTTACGTTGCACGGTTGTTATTTAGCAGGTCGTAATAACATGATAGGGGAGCACAGTGGCTAAGTGGTTTACGTGTCGGGTTTTGAGTGCCAAAAGTTCCGAGTTCGATTTCAGGCCGAGTGCTGTGTTGTGTAAACGGGCACAAACACTTTACCCCGTTTGCCTCAGCTTCACTCAGACTGAAAAAATGAGAACCAGCTTTGCTGGGGAGTTATACCAGCGATGTACCAGCGTCCCATCCAGGTGGAGTCATTGACTCTCATCCACTTGCGCTACAGAAACCGGAGCTCACTGACACCTGATGGGCCTTCGGGCCCCGGGAAGCTAGGGTTTTAATAACATGATGCTCCCCTATCAATATGATATATGATATCTCAGGTATGCAGACTGGTAACATTCACCATGTTACAAAGTTAGAGTGGAATCATAACTTGATTCATCAAATTGGATTTCCTATTGATTGGATTCAACAAGCTTATTTGTAACACTGGTATAATATCAACTGCATGCCCTTTAATTAAGCCGTGGGTGGGACAATATTTTGACAGGTACCCACGGAATATTTTGATAATCGTGCAAGGCACGACGGCATATGCCATTGGAGCCGTCAGTTATTCCGAGCCCTGCAACTGAAATGGATTAGCCTTTTTTTGAGATTCAGTGTTTACGATACACTTTTCAGGATGTTTGCAATAAGCCCCTCCCGTTAATTAATATGTGTTGGATCGCCACCGGAAAAAAAACAGGCTTGTTCAGTAGCCCATATAGAGCACAGTTATGCCCAGTACCAACTGAAATGAACATACACTGTATGGTTGAGACACTTTTCAAGATTTTAGCAATAAGCTAATTAAAATACATTTTGGCACCAACAAGTTATTATGTTTTTGGAAATATATCCGGGGACCCCGCCCAATAATTAATGTGGGCGCGATCTCCGCCAGAAACAATAGCTTTCCTCACTAGCCCGCCCATAAAGCACCATTGTGCCAAGTACCACCCGAGACGGATTTACGGTTCTTGAGATTGTGTGATTACGAGCCACTTTTCAAGATTTCCACAATAGAACCCCCCTAATAAATTAATATGCTCGGGATCGCCGCTGAACACAACAGTTCTTCACTGTGATACATTGTAGCACTATGTCAAGTATGAACTCAATCCAACCTACGACGGGTCTTGAGATACCGTGTTTACAAGCCAGGCGTCACATACACGCACACTGTATGGTTGAGACACTTTTCAAGATTTTAGCGATAAGCTAAAATACATTTTGGCACCAACAAGTTATTATGTTTTTGGAAATATCAAGAACCCCAAAATAACTTCACATTTTGCAAGGGGCCTGAAACAAACCTTGGTCGATCCCAATACCTTTTTACCAAGAAAGTATATTCTAAATACCGCTGATCCAACACACTTCTGTGGACTTGGTGAGCGTAATCTTCATTTGAATACTAAATTAACAAATCAGTTAGAAACAATAGATATTACTAGTATCATCATCATCCATTATCACAGCACCCAACCTGGACAGTGAATGTTCCAAACTACGGGAAGGGTACGAGAGGATCATTCGGCCTAATACAAGATATGCACTACATGATGTAAATCATTAATATTATGTCTGCCCCGGACGAAAATGGAAGCTTAGAATCGGTACCTTGAAAGACG
Source organism: Scotoplanes globosa (assembly GCA_027575025.1). Classification (NCBI taxonomy): domain Eukaryota; kingdom Metazoa; phylum Echinodermata; class Holothuroidea; order Elasipodida; family Elpidiidae; genus Scotoplanes; species Scotoplanes globosa. Next base: position 2,703 of record JAODAI010231397.1, on the reverse strand, counting down.
AGACCTCTAGTTTTAGTTTGTCTAAAAATCATCAAGTCAATATTATTTATATGTGGTACTATAAAAAAATATGGAACTGCTCATATTACATTGAACAAATTAATTGATATCGAATGATTGTATGGGTAGGTTGTGACATAGTGGTTAACAAGGTTACATTTATTTAAGTAACCATATCCCCCAAATAACCTGACTGGGAGGAAGAATTGGTTGATTTATTAGGTTTCCTGGCCCTTTTCAATACAGAGGTTATGTGAGACACCCAAATGAGTAGGCTGTGATGTAGTAGTGGTAAGCGCTGCGGTCTTACACCACAGCGTCCAGGGTTTTCGATCCCCGGTCGGACATGTAAATGTCATGGCCATGCATATAACTAGAGGTTTTACTTTGAGCACTCCGGTTTTCCTCACTATCCCCTAGTCCGTTTGTTGCATCACAGGGCCATTGAGAAAATAAGGAGGCAAGGGTAACAATGTTACAGAGGACATGAAATGTTGATATAAATCAATTGTATTTAACAGCTCATTTGAAACTATCGGTTTAACTCTTATCATGCGGGAGGCCATATATGAGGCCATTGTTAAATGCATATGTAAACGGGAGGCCACATATGTGGCCATTGCACAACATAACTTTAGGGACTCTCTGACATAAATAATTGATTATCTTTAAAAAATCCTTCCATTCTGAACAACTTTGTAATGCTTCCCAACTTGATCTGGAGCACCTGTACATATGAAATATGTGAAACGTGTGAAATATGCCCAGTTTCACAGTGCATTATGTGTATACCCTCAGCATGATAATAGTTAATAAGAGTCATCCACTGGAGCCTTTTATTTTATCAAAATAACGAAACATCACACCCGATATATATTGTCAGATATAACCAAATTGTTATTACAGGTCATACTATATGTGACGCACCATGGCAGATCGGGTATTATGTCGCACTTGTCCATTTTGGGATACGAGGGGGTTTCCTCCAAAATATATCACAAGTCCAATGGAATATGGCCTACTATGTTATGACCTATGTCGGACATAATACCCGATATGCCATGGTGCATGACATATATATATCCTACTTACTGCTCCCTCGGCACATCAACTGTACATTTTCCTTCGGCATAATCTTCAAGTCTAACGTCTGCTGGTAGACGACTCCATATTGCAGAGTACACAGCAGATATATGGCAGTATCTGTCTTCAGTATCAGATGACACAGGGATGAGGAGGACCACTGACCTGAAGAAATAAGATTAATATGATATTGACATTGAGGAGGAACAGGTTCATCATCATGTTATATTAACATTCAAGATAATTTTTTTTGTGCAATATATTGCCTGATATTGCAATATATTGTCTGAGTTTTAGCCATCATCTACTCATTCTATTGGTAAAATTATCGCACTGAAATCAGGGCTAGCAGTTGGTTATTCACAGGGCAACCACAGACCGTTGCTTTGGTAAACTGTAGACATCTCGGGCAACCGGATTAACCTTATATTCTTTCACTGCAAAACACAAATTAATAAATTGTCCATATAGGAGAGGAGTCGAGATAGCCCAGTGGTAAGGGCAAGGACTGGTGATTGTGAGGTCGCGAGTTCGAATCTCAGCGCTGCTGTTGGTTGTCTCGGCGTGTATCCTTGAGCAAGGTACTTTGTCTCGATTGCTCTGTAGCCACCTTGGTCCATCGAGGACATTAGGTTGACTCAGAAAGGGCATCCGATAACTAAGAGCTACAACCGCTTCATAAAAGCCCTTGCGTAAGTAAGGCATCGTCTAAGCCCCGCAAGGGGAGTGACAAGACGTTAGACAACTTCATGCTGGTGCAGACATGGTGTCAGACCACTGCCTGCTGGCAAAGCTGAAGATCAAAAGGTGGATTTAAAATGATTGATTAATAGACTATATATGGCATCAATACTTACACGGGACTATGTTGTTATATCTGTTCTTGCTAGCATTAATTGTATCGCTCCCGATTAGTTTCAGTTGTGAAATACCAACGTCTTTGAGTTCCTGTAATAAGAATTATGGACAATTGATTAATTAAATTATTATAATTTATCATAATCTGTATGAAAATATGCGGGTGATGTATTTGTGTACGCTCGATCAATTGGATCAACTTTCCCTCACCCTCCATTTTTTAGAAGTGATTGGGCCTAATATACTGAAACCCACGAATATAAACTAACTCGATAGCCTTTTGCTCTTCAAAAATGTTTTAAAATAAATGTATAGCTGCTGAGGAGAGAGACGTTTTCATAACCTGTGAAGTTACTTTGAATGTCGAAAATTAGATTTTACTATAAAAATGCATCGTATAACTGTACCGATCGAATCATCCATCAAAATGTCAGTAATCATCATAAGCAGCTTCAACGATGATAGCAGCTAACTATTATGTCCACTCGAGTTGATCCGGGAGCCAATGGAATAACTCTCCCGGTATCATAACTTACCGGCATGTCCCTCTCACACATATCCCCCTACATGTATGCTCATTTATGTTTTAGTTGATTGTCATTTTACTTCAATATCATCCTACCTCAAATTGATTGTTGAAGTCTGTTGATTGGTTCATTGTTGTTGACACATACTGGACAAACTTTTTACGACCAATCAGGAGAAGTTTACTGTATCAATAAAATATATAAAACATGTATACATACATCTTAAAAGTTGTTA
>JAODAI010231286.1:0-10362 GCA_027575025.1 Scotoplanes globosa | reverse complement strand
ATGCATTGTATTATGTTATATAATTTTCACAAAATGTGTATTGTATTTGACAAGAAATTTACTTGTTTATGTTATAACAAATTGAAATAAACGGAGAAAAAAATCCAATTTTGATGAAAACCACTCCTATCTCAATATGAAGCATACGCCGACATAATACCCGATCTGCCGTGGTGCATCACATATTTTTTATTGTTGCATAGCGCCACACATACTTTCAACACTAATATCTAGTTCGTACTCGGTTCTACAGTTTGGTAATGGAACAGTGCATTCTTGAAAAGGACGAAGTGCGCCCTCGTTTATCAAAAGGGTAATTAGGGTTAACAATCTAGCTGTTCCTACCTGCTTGGTAATCATAAAGTGCTCGCGCCGTCAGTCCCTGCGTAGCCGCCGATGTCGCATCCTGTGTGTCTGGCGCCACCGCATCATCATAGAGGGCCTCTTCTTCCGGCTGCTTGGCGGGGGGCGCCATTGCATCGTCGTAGAGGTCCTCTCCTTCTGGCTGCTGGGCGGGGGGTGCCATCGCATCGTCGTAGAGGTCCTCTTCCTCTGGCTGCTGGGCGGGGACCTGGGCCTGATCTTCCTCTCCCCGGGAGGGTAGGGAGGGGGGCTGCTGCATGTCCGTATCGTCGTAGAGCGGCTGATCGGGCACTTCTTGGGTGTCCTCGTAGAGTGGCTGGTCGTCTATCGGCGTGGGCTCTGAAACGATGGGAGAGAGGTTATATTAGAGTCAGATAGGTTAATTTTACTCAAGTTCCATTCAGGGTTAACGATACAAACGAATAAAAGGAATGACCATCCGGGATAACTCCCTAATCTTTGCGAAAAGATGGCCAGACTAGAAAAAGGAGACAGGTAGTCCTGCCCCGGGACCGCCATTTACCGTCCTCATCCGATGGACGCCTTAGCCTATGAAGCAACATAGTTACCGGGGTGTGGCCACTGTCATTCAGACAGCTACTGGGAGCCGGAAAAGTAACATTTGGTGGATAAAGTTCTTAATAAATATTAGACACAGAAATACAGTTATAGTCATCATGACCTGAAAGAGACTTTCGCTAGAATCCAAAAAGTTTTTTTGGTTTCCTTTTGGCAAAAAGGTTTCTGCACCTGAAATAACTTTTGGCATTTAGGGCGACGATTTTAGTTTAATTTGGCATAAATAAGCTAGTCTGAACACGGTTCAAAATTAGCAGCAGCCTGCCGAAACATGCTAGTGATAACGCTCCTTTTGGTGGTTCGGTTGTCTAGTGATTTTTTCCTATCTAAATTAAGTTCTGCAATTATCATCAGTATTAACACAGAATGTGCTCAGATTCAGAACTCCCCAAAATCACATGGCTTGAATATTCAAATTTGGGGTGGTGAAAATGTTTACGGATCAGTAGAAAGTAACATTCACAGGTCCGGCTGGCAAGCAAAAATAACACTAACTAAGTGCAAACGGTGGTAACTTATAAAGTATATGATTTATTGGCTATGATTTATTTCTTATTTTATTTTGAATGAATGAATAGATCTTCTGGCCCTTTTCAACGCAGTGGTTATATGAGCCACCCAAAGCCTTTGATATACCAGTTAGAGCCACTGGAATGTAAGCATTATACTGCAATATGGTTATAAATAACCTTTGCTATTCAATATAAGCATAGCTAGTTCAGTCTTGTTATACACAAATTTTGCTATGCAATATAAGTATAACTACTTTAGTCTTGTTATAAATAACTTTTTTATGCAATGTAAGCATTACTACTTCAGTCTGGTTATAACTAACCTTTGCTATGTGCAATGTAAACATAACTAATAATAATAATTTAATAATTAAGTCTTTATATAGCGCCTTACATCTGAAACCAGATCTCAAAGCACTTTGACAGTATTACCCCTGGACATTGGCGTTCTCGTCTTACCCACACATACGTGGGCCCCATACAGCTATATATAATGATGCACGCAGATGACAGAGTAACACCTCGCAGGTTCCCATTTATACACCTGGGTAAAGTGAAGCAATGAAGATAAAGTGCCTTGCCCAAGGACACACCCCAAGATAAACACAAGCAGCGCTGTGATTCGAACCGGCGACCTCACAGTCACGAGCCCGTTGCCCTAACCACTGGGCTATCTCGACATCTAACTAATTCCAATTCGGTTATAATTATGCAATGTAAACATCACTAACTTTCAATCTCATTACAAATATTTTCCGTTATGCAATATAAGCATTACCATTACTACTGCAATCTGGTTACAAATGCATTTTGCTACGAAATGTAAACATTACTACTTTCAATCTTGTTATAAATAACTTTTGCTATGCAATGTAAACATTACTACTTCCAATCTGGTTATAAATAACTTTTGTTACTCAATGTAAGCATAACTACTTCAGTCTTATTACAAATAACTTTTCTTGTTAGATCTATTTTATTCTAGTCAAATCTGGATAGTAACATATTTTATAATTCTTTCATTTTTTTAATTTAACATTTCACGGCAGGGTAACTTCGCTAGCTGTTGGCTAATCTTCCCAAAGTCCCTGTGACGCAACAGATGGACAATCGGATAGAGGGGGAACCCGAGTAGCCGGAGTAAAACCCCTTGTTGTAGACATGGCCATTCCATTTGTACATCAGACCGGGGATAGCGCTTACACTACTCCTTATCCGATGTAAGCCTCACTAGTTCAGTAGGCCTATAAATATCTTAAGGATTTTATTACTAAATGTAAATATTACTAGTTCATTTAGAGTACAAATACTGATTATATATAGGCCTATATATAATAATTATATTGCTATTCAAAGTCAGCCTTATTATTTCAGTGTGTACATACATATCCACAGTATCTTGATGTAAGCATGTCTAGCACTATATCAGTTAATACATACTTTCTTGTTAATCGATGTAAGCATCGTTTAGTCTGCGTATAAGTACAGATAAGATATGCAATAGTTCAGACAAGACAAGCACAGTAGGCAACACCTTTCATTAATCCATGTAACGTAACCATTGTTCAATCGGACATTAAACAACACCTTTCATTAATCCATGTAACGTAACCATTGTTCAATCGGACATTAAACAACGCCATTCGTTAATCCATGTAAGGACATAAATGCCGTTTTCTAGCGCGCAATGTACAACTTACAAACATTAAGGGCAAGGGGACTTAATTGATTGATTGAATAGGTTCCCGGTCTTTTCAACAACAAGGTTATTTGAGCCACCCAAAGGCCTTCGATATACCAGTTAGATGAAGTGATTGATTAGGGTTCTGGCCTATTTCAACTTTCAACGCAGAGGTTATATAAGCCACCCAAAGCCTTTGATATATCAGATTGATTGATTAGGTTTCCTGGCCCATTTCAATGCAGAGGTTATATGAGTCACCTTTGGCATACCAGTTAGAGCCACTGGAACATACTTATATGATCATCATCAGCCCCTATTCGAACATCTGACCTGAAGCAATAATACAGTTGTAATGGAAGCCTTTGAGAGACCAGTTAGAATCAGCGGGAAACAATAATCATCATCACTCCGTATTGGAACTCCTGACCTTGCGATTACATGTCCAATACTTTATCCACCGATCTAACGGTCAGTGGCGTAGAGAGTTCAAAGGGCTAAATATGAAATGGAGTATATCCTACTTGACCAGAGTATATAAGGCATCAAAACTGGACCGATGATGATCAGGGCTCGAAAAAATAATCAAAAGGGGCAAGGCCAAAATGGCCAATTACCAGGGCAGACAGTCGTAACCACGGAGGAAGCATATCATAGCACAGAAAGTCAATGCAAAATTTGGCCTTCGATGTACAATTATTTTGGAGGGCATCAAGGCCAAAGATGATGATATATGCACAGATGGGCAATAACACCAATATAGTTGACGGATAGATTGAACCATTAAAAATTGACATTTCATGTAGCGCATAAATATATTTTTATCCAAAAAATTACCATTACATAATAGATATCAGCCTTACTGGCCATAAATAATCAAAGTTATTCTTTGAAGTCTCTTTTAGGTTAATTAAAATTTGTATAATTCTTCAAATTTCAGAGCTAATTGCAATTCTCGATATTTATACATGCCGAGCAGAGTTACTCAATTAAATTAATGAGGAGGTAGTTGCAGTGATGTCAAATTGCAGTTTTTACACTGTGAATGTAGCTTAGCCTACTATATACTTAGGTTAAGCTAAGTAAGAATCAGCAAGGACATAGTCCTCATAATATGATCAGGAACCTCCATCACCCAGTGGACATCCTAAACCTGTTCACAGTCACAAAAATACATATCAATACATACCATTCTTACAGGCACTGACACTATCGATGCGAACCTACGACTCTGGTAAACCATTCCACTAATCAACAACTCTCTGTGAGAAGGAAAACTTCCTAATATCTAACCTGAAATACTCCTTTACATAATTTAATACTATTACTAAGACCATTATTATTAATAATAGTTTACAAATCTTTAGCTTTCAGTCTACATCCAAATCATTTGCAACGGACAACCGAATCGTTGTGGAACTAGAATTCGGTATACCACATCTGTTTCACGTGTAGCCCACCTTCCATCACTATTAAATATTAACAGTTACACTCTTAAACTTGCCACTAAATATCATGAATTCCAATTATTATAAATTGAATCCATCCTGTCATCATCAAGCTGGTGGTATTCAATTCGCCCCTTTCTCCAGAAAACCAAACACAGCAATCACATGAAAAATATAAAATTGTTGTAACTAAGACAATTTCTTTAATACAATGTAAGAATGCCTTCGATTGTGATAATACCAAAATGAAAAATAAAACAAACATAAGTAGTAAATAAATTAAATAAAATGACCGCGCACCATCACAATAAACTCAATGCGGCCAACATCCAGTAACAACAAATTATATACACTAAATAATATCATTTATAATTGTGTATCAAAACGTCATTTCAGCTGTGTTGTCGTCCGCAAACAGAATTAAAATTCGCCGCTTGAAAGATTAATTGAAATTAAGTAAATATATTGTGTAGAAAATAAACCTTTAAAATAACAATATGGCCGTTGGTACAGACAAGGTGCACTTCAGGAACCACAATAAAAACAATTTTGGGGATGCAATAAATCTGGCGCAAAATCATGATACGTGGTGGAGGATTATCACTGAGCATTTTGAATATATGATTGATTGATTAATAGATTAGGTTTCCTGGCCCTTTCAATGCGGCATGTTATGTGAGCCAGCCAAAGCTTTCGATATAACTGTAACATAATCTTCAGTATTAACCGTACTACTACAACTAGCTGTAGCTTATTCGCGACATTAGCGTGCGTCCTGAATGCCCGCTATCATCATCAAAGATAATCTAAACGCATTCGCTGATTTGGCATACCTATGAACCGCAGTTGTAAATTCATTGTTTAACGACATAGACTCTACCATAGAGAGGGAACATACTGTGCTTCCTCCATAAATTGAAAGGTCAAACCAAACGTTGATAATTTCAAGGTATTAACGATCGTCTCAAGTTACTAACGATCACAACTATTCCTTGTCTGTTCGTCGCCCCGTTTACGAGACATTTCTACGAGAGATCGTCTTGATAAAACGAGACGCACGATCGTTCGTTGTTGAGCCTCTGTTTCAGCCTACAGGAGGTGTGTATAAAATAAATTATTGAAAAACATACAGGAATATATCAATATACTGGATGTTCGATGGAATTATGTAGTGACATAATATTACATATATGTATGATTGGTTTTCTGCAAGAGTGAGCTAGTATTGAATGACAGCTGATTACCAATGGTATGATAAACAAAATCACTAAGGTCATTAATAGCCATAAGTAAGCCTACTTGAAGCCATTGTCATACCAGTAGAAGCCATTGTCATACCAGTAGAAGCCATTGTCATACCAGTAGAAGCCATTGTCATACCAGCAGAAGCATGTAACACGTCACAACATAAAGACACAATTCATAAAAAATATGTAATTTCCGTCAAAATATTATTCTTTACGATGGTCTATTATCAACTCATCAGATTTCGCTAAAAATGGCAGAAAGTTGGGTAATTTGTAACTTTGGGGAAAAACATATTATTGAGGGCGATGTCCAAAATATCACATTAATGGCATAAACATGCTCACATTAATTAGAAAAGGTTTTATTTTGATAAAAATATCCGTTTAAAAAAATGCATTATTGTTTAAGATTCATAACCATATCATTTCAATTTAATATTTAGTAACCTAAAGCCATTGAATAACATTCTCGAATGTAGCATTGAAACCTAAACTTTAACACATGATTTCCCTTCATTCTCATTCAAATTTTGCTTGAAAATGGGTAGTTTCATTTCAAAATATGAACGCCTCATAACTATCATAATTCCATTTGTTTTGGTCCCAAAATAAAGCCAACGAATCCCTCTTTCATATCTTACTTAATTAAATCACGATAACATCCGTGGCGAACAAATAACTAAATTCTCACGGAGAGTCACATATTATACATACATATTTTCCTTGTATTATGCATACTCATCGCATTTTATTCGATATGTCCCCACTTTTTTCAGTTTGATTATTAAAATGTTTCCATAGGCAAATATGACTGTACGGAGTTTTTTAGGGGAAATAAATTTCAAGAGACATAGTTCAATTTCCAATAGTCAAGTTCAATTTCCACGGGTCACCAAAGAGTCACGGTTCAATTTTAATTGTGTGATTTTCGATAATTAGCTCCAAAAAATCACTCATAAGTACTGTTTAAGCCATTCATCCTATTGTTTAAATACATACCAGGTTACCATAATATTGAATGGTACTACTAGCTTAATATAAGCTTGCACAGTTTTTTAGGAACGGAGCGGTCATCAGTCATGTCGATAGGCAAAAATAAAAACAAAATAAAAATCCTAAGGGTCAAGCTGACCCGGAAACCCGGGTTAAAAACCTGCTGTACAAATAGTGATTGTTATTAATATTATGATTACTTGTCAAATATCCATATTATTTCAGCAATTGGCCAGATGGAGGACTTGCACGAGGTTTGAATGTGAATTTTGACAGCTAATCATCGTCTGTTAATCAGCCAATCAGCAATGGTTAGGTCAAAACCAAGGGTATTTTTTATATTATAATACAGCCAAATTCGATGAAATGATGTAACGTGCAGAACCTCTATTGGTATTCATAGTGTAGATTAGCTTCATTTTGTTACCAAATTCAAGAAAAAAATATTTTTCGGTTCTTGCAAGTCGTTCATGAATTTGTAGATATTCCACAAGGCAAATGCTTTGGGGAAAGTTCCCTCTTATCTCGACCCTCTCGAGAATACTCATATAAGCCTAGGCGTTGTATCCTATCATGCAGTGGCATGTACATATACCTGACCAGTCACTGCTAGTGTCGTTTAGTACTAAACTTTAGTGTTCTTAAATCGGATAAAAAATATATAAAATGCGAGGTACGCTATACATGGCTCTCTTGAAACAAAAAATATAGCATGCATGGTAGACTTTGAAAACAGTGACTTTCCCCTCATGGATGGATGTTGCTTTCATCAGTTTAGAAGCCTTCAAAATAATTAACATGTGCTTTTTGGAAGCCATAAGTGCATAAAATCAGGACAAAATTAGGATATGTGCACATTGTATACAATATAATTCATATTATTCCCTAAAAGTTGACTTTCTTCGACGTTTAATATATATCACAATATCGCAAAAAACGTCAAAATATGAAAATTTGGATAATCACTCCACTTCTCTGTCAATTTTACAGGCTTTCATATTTGCTGACAAACGGCTACCTTTAGGGCGACGGGCTCACATATAATCAAGGACAGTCACAAACGCCATTGGCAGAGATAACCTAATTGAATTTAATACTACTGTAAGGCAAGATACGCTCGCCATACATCGCCCGCTTGCAACAAACAAATTATCCATACATGGTAGATTTCAAAATGGGGACTTCCCCTTATGGATGTTTATTTCGTTTGAAACAATCGCCGAATCATCGATTTATTCAATCAATCGTAGCAATTCAGTGAAATAGTACGATCTTCAGAATGGTGCAATTATCACGACCGGTGCCAAACACATAGCAAGCTTTGGTTCAAATGACAGGATTGACTTTATCTTTATGACTTACGGTATTTGACCCATGCATATTTATATCCACAAACTTTGATGTCAATGATGGGATTGACCTTTGACCTAAATTAGTACACAGAACCGTTGACCTACAATCTGTCACCCATGCATACAGTACAGAAGAGAGGTCATTTCTTAATGGCAGAGCAGCACAGAGGCGGTCGATATTAGCATCATATAGGTTAATTACACTCAAGTCCCATTCAAGGTTTTAAAGATACGCACAAATAAAAGGAATGACTGTCCGGGATAGTTCCCTACTATTTGCGTAAAAAATGCCCAGACTAGAATAACGAGACGGGTAGTCCTGCCCCGGGATCGCCATTTTACGTCCTCATCCGATGGACGCTCCCCTCACCAGGTTTAGCCGAACTGTCATAGTGGCCTGGGATGTGGTACAGATTAGTGCATTAGCCATTACCAGAGTATATTCCATAAATATGCCTCATAGCTACGACATTGCTTTTATTAAACAGCGACTTGCAGTAACAGAGTCCAGTAACAACTGCCACCATGGTACGGTAGAGCACAACAACCTCTTTAAATATTAATATTTCAGATAAATTTTTAGTTCAACGAAATTTACCAAACATTCTATACTCTCTTCTCGTAGTTGATAAATAATGTGACCGTAACTTAATGTAACTTAATCAAAATGTTTAACACATATCTTCATGAGTTCATCAGTGTTATTCGTATCCTTTGACTATGTAGGCCAACAGTAACAGATAATTACAGGCTTATTTTACAACAGTATCAGACGTTATCAAGCAAGAAGCCCAACTTCACGACAAATGTATCTTACATTTCAAAATTATTTTGGAACGGGCTTTAACCAACAAACTCTTCACCTATCTAGAATAGGAACCTTCTGGTGTCAAAGATCACTGGATTGTTGACCATGATCCAAATGTCACAAATTAAACATCAAGCCGGACGGTAGCGTATACGATTATTAAAGCCTTTGGTAGGACCTAGCATATAGGTGCTCTCAAACGAGTCACGCTCGAGCCAACGATTCAGTTCGGATCATGGTGGACGTGCTACCATATGAAGTAACAAAGATATAGATCATGAGTTATGGGCAAACTCAATAAATCATCCGTATCGTATTTTCAATGAATGAATGAATGAATAAATGAATATGTTTCCTGACCCTTTTCAACACAGAGATTATATGAGCCACCCAAAGTCTTTAATATACCAGTTAGAACCACTGGAATATAATCATAATCAGATTAATTAATTGATGAATACACTGCAGGAACCAGTGACTCCCGATCACATCTCCTATCACGCACAGCAATATAGAGCCATATAAAGTAGCATAGCATTCCTCCCCACCCCCACACCGTTATACATGGCAACATTTACAGTCATTTTATGCAAAACAATATATTACCACCCCACCCCTCCCCTCCATGCTGTGAGGTACACCAACCATTCCCCTGTCACTACCATGCTGATATAAACACACATATATATATATATTATATATATATATCAACTATTTCTCAGAACACCATTTCTTAATGCTATTAACCCTACTCCCTAATTAATGCCCATCACCACAATGCGCGTGACTACGCACCAATCGATTTATACAAAATATATATATAAATATTTATATAATACTTTGTTCAGCGATTTGGGCAGCAAAACGTCCATTAAAGGTATCGATATCATTTCAAATAAATACAGTCGTCTAAAAAATGCATAAAATGTAGGTCGATACAAAAGAGATGTTGCCGGAGCTAAATCTGAACTATTTACATATAAAGCGTGGACGAGCAACATGAACGCACCCTCCGGACCACATTGGGCCATCATTTTAGGTACCGATGCAACTATACCCCCAAAACACCATCATATGTCATCTAGGCTCTTTCAAAATACGGACTAATAAAACGCAGATTAACTCCCGGACTTTTTCCGGTGGCCTGAGACCCGACAACGCAGACTGTCGGCCAAGCCTCCTAGCAAGATTTCCAGGGCCCCTACCCATCTTGGTATGAACACTACGGTCATCCAAACACTCGTCAGACGTTGTGCCAAGCCTCCTAGCAAGATTTCCAGGGCCCCGACCCATCTTGGTATAAACACTACGGTCATCCAAACACTCGTCAGACGTTGTGCCAAGCCTCCTAGCAAGATTTCCAGGGCCCCGACCCATCT
>JAODAI010231175.1:0-10362 GCA_027575025.1 Scotoplanes globosa | reverse complement strand
TCGAACTCCAAATCTCCCAATTGCTGAGCTTCATCGCTTCCAAAGCCACTAACCTTAACCGCTTGGCCACAGCACTATACAAACTTGAATTATGTATTTTCACTCACCATTTGTGATTACATGTTTTTCGAATCTTATATAAGTACATCTGAAATGGCTTCTTAGTCATGTCATACAATTAATCTATATGACTGATCGTGAAACGGCGGGTTTTTCAAGCTCTGAATAGGGAACATTTATAAACTAAAAACTATCGAAATTGGGGACAACAACAGCTCTAAATCATAAAGTAAATATATATCTAAATCATAAAGTAAATGCATGTGCATCATGAGAATTAAATTCACCAATGATAATTGAATATTAAATAAAGATAATGCCAAACTGACCAATTAGCCAGCTTAGTCCCCGACAATAGCACAATAATATATTACATTCCTTGGTTTATATTTCAATTTAATTATTATAAGAAGTATTCATATTTCGTATCAATCTAACATATTTCTGCGAGGATAAGACAAAATACAGCAGATATAACACAGAACTTCTGTTCTCAAATATGGGCATTGGCCAGTTGTCAGTCTATTCCACTCCAGATTTTTGTTTACGATCATGGCATATCATATATTAATGAATAATTATTGGTTACATAGTGGCGGTTGCATATCTGTGAAATATACTACACCTGTATATGCTATCTCACCAATTTCGCTTCCAGAACAAAAGTTTATTTTCTCAGACAAATGGATACAGCGACGGGGTACTGACACGCGATATTTCGCGTCACATTGGATAATCCGGACTTTGACAATTGTACACTGAGGATTAGGTGTTTCTTTAGGATTGGGCGATAACTAGCTCCACTTTGATCACATATTAATAACAATTCAGTTGTTATCAATAACGATCTGCTTTGATTTCTGCAGTCAATTCCCTACTGAGATAGTTTGATTTAAAACTAAGAATGACATTTAGCTATATATACATTATGGATTTCGTTTACCAGAATTGAGATCTCTATCAGAAGTATAGTATCGAATACATATAATTTTCGATTTAAAACGGTCCGGTATTGCGGCATTAACTACAACAAAATATGTAAAAACAAGTTATTTTATCCAAAGTATGAAAATCGTATTGTTCTGCTTCTGTTCTCTAGAATGAGTTATTGGAACGTATTGATCCATCACTATCTCTATTTTCTTATTTCGTTTACAAGAATTGAGATCTCTACCAGAAGTAGTATTAAATACATATAATTTTCGATTTAAAACGGTCCGGTATTGCGGCATTTATAGCTGCAACAAATTATGTAAAAACAAGCTATTTTATCATAACTTACTGTAACTCAGTGACATTATACTTTAGACATAGTATAACAGGCATCAACTTCAAAATTAAACAAGGCTGCTTCATATAACTTATTGAGGAGACTATAATGAAATGGTAGTATTTTCAAAGTGTGAAAATCGTATTTTTCTTCTCCCGTTTTCTGGAATGAGTTATTGGAACGTATTTATCCACCCCGTCTCTCTTTCCTTTCGAATTTGGCCTACAAACCCATTGTTTGTTGAACTATAATACATGTCTTGTCGCAGCACACTGAGCGTCTTTATTACAAATGCGGGCGAATAACACGTCAATTAATAATATTACACTGTAAAACCAAAGTGTAACATATTTCGAAGGCGGCATGACGTTTAGGCTTAAAATATATCATAGCTTAGATAGGACTATAAACACTTTGTAAAGATCTACACGTTTGCTAAAGCTGTATTCTAAAACACAAACTAAACACCGACTAAATACACACTGTTCATTATATGTGTTAAGACTAAACACAAACTGTTCATCTTGTGTTTAGTCTCAACACAAAAATGTACAGTTTGCGTTTAGCCGGTGTTTAAATTATGTTTAGAATACACCTTTTTTAAAGTTTTGATGTTTACGAAGTGTTTAGGTTCCTATCTCGCCTACGATATAATTTTAGGTTAAATGCCATGACGTGTTCGAAATATGTTACAGTTTGGAGCTGCAGTGTACTATACTGTCAAACGGAGTGTTTAGACTGCACTTTCCAGGGAACGTCATCCCACCCGTCGTCGAAACGATGGGGAGATGACCAACATACAAACTATTTACGTAGAAAATATGTATCGGTATGTAACAATATTAGTAAATAGTACCTAACTCTGTGGACATTTAGTTGTGTATCAGCTCAGTAATACCTTTACGTGTTTTAGTTACGTAACTCTAATGTAACTATTACCAAACTGTGACGTAAATATCGCGTAACATGCTACGTAATATATGTATGTCGTATTTAGAAAACAGTTAGATAATATTATGGTAACAGTTATGTAACTAAATACGTGAACGTGTTACTGAGATGATACATAGCTGAACTTCCACATATCTACGTTTATGTTATATATATGTTTACGTATAGGTGTACTGAACATGTTACGTATAGCGTATTTGTAGAGATTACACTGCCCTTATTCACTAACAATCCATGGGTAATATACTACTGAAGATGATACCGAAACAGTATTTTGACAAACCTTCCAATGGCAACGGCTTCCATCAGTGTTTCTGGCAGGGCAAGTCCTCTAGTTTCCTGAAGAAATAAAAAGCAGACGGCACTCAGCATACTGCTGGTACCAAGAATAATGAATGGTATTGGACGCCATATGTTTTTAAGCAGAAGTACCATGGGACATATCATACCTCCTATTCTCGAAACTAAAGAAAACATCCCCACAGAAACGGTTCTATATGCAAAATGGAAATGACAGAAATGTGTGGAAAATAACTTGACAAATAATTATACAACGGAACATATATATTTTATTAGTTTTGATATAATATTAAACATAACATAATCGGGAGTATTTGTGTTGTACGAATTTACTGGAAAATTATGTTTTGGTTTGTCACAGATATTTGGAATATATTAAAAACAAGAGACATGCAAAATACATGACATTTTTGTACTAATTTGTAACACCGTGATGATCTTTTTGATGTCAGAACACCATATAAAACAAGTCTCACTAACCCATACAGCACCACTGTACCAAATACCAACTGAAACAGTCTTACTATTTTTGAGAATATTTGTCTTCCAGCTGCTTTTCAGGATTTTCCCAATAATTTTAGTTTCAAATTTCAAGTTTTATTTTCTACCATCATCATTATTTCACATTTACAACACGATTATACAAACTAGTATACTTATCTAATAAATAATATGCAATATATATATATATATACATAATGATGGGTAAAGGAAGCAGAATAAGCAAAGCTTTTCGAGTATGATCCCTTACAACAATAAAACATATAAAGGAGAGGGAAAAGGAAAATAATTAGCAATGTGCTAATTGCTGAAGAATAGCAGCTACATTAATTGTTATATATTGTATAAACATGCCTGTAATTATAAATAATATGAAGCTGACATAAATTGATTTTTCAACCTATTTTTAAAAGTATATAAAGAAATATTCAGTTCAGTATTATTGTTTGGAAGTGAATTCCAGAGAGTAACACCACTCGAACGAATATGAGATTATCTAAGTCTGGTTCGATAATAAGGGATATGCAGTGAATATATGGATATTGATGCAGATTATCTATATTGAAAATATGAATATTATACATGTGAGGCAGATTGACATTATTAAATTTGAAGATAGAAATACCAACCCCAAAATAGTTGAAACGTTCAGACTCTTAACAAGAGGTCCAGAGGGCACAATACATGGTGGATTGCAACAGTTAACAACCTATGATTTGGCAAGGGCGGTGATAAGGGGTAAATAAAAGGCGCCAATTTTCTCTGGTATTAAGCTGGCCAAACTGATTCCATTGATTGACTAGATATTAGTATTGTCTATTTCAAGTGGATATAAGCTTACCTCATTGTCGTTGGGTATAGTTCAGCAGTGTACAGATATATTGTACCAAATGAAGCTGATATTGCAAACTTCCCAATCATGCCGATAACAACTTTTCCTAGTCCAGGTTCTTTGTAAATTGAGAGGGAAACAAAAATAAATTATTACTCAACATACTATGGATGGTATATATTAGGGCATATATGCACCACTTCTGAAAGCAATCCGCCGTGCCGACAAGGTCAATTCCATGTTAGTAGATATGTTTGCATTAATAACGCAATTAGTATATTAACAAAGTTGAAGGTGTTTTGGGGTGTTTCGATGTTAAGGGCAAAATTAGAACTATAATTATATTAATTGGTATCGTCTGGCAAAACAAAAATCTTACGACAATTGCTCGTTTGGGACATGAATTTCACTTAGTGATTTCTCATACCCAAAATATGTTAAAGCATTTGTAGTATTCCATAACTAGAGAATAAAGATATTTTTTCTTAAATCCAAAATATTTATTTTGGATCTTCTATAACTTCATATTAACTGTAACACACCATTTTCATTCAAATCTAATTATGATAAATCTTTAATTTAATTAATTAAAGGTCTGTAACACCCGTCACAAACTGTCAGAATGGCATTACATAACAAATTTAAATATTGTAAACGATATCAAGTTAACATTACTACAATACATTATATAGATGTACAACACATTACGTATGTACCCACATGAAGGTATGTTAACGATATCAAGTAAAAAATACTACAATACATGTAGATGTTCAACCACTTACTTGTGTACCCACATGATGGTATCCGTTCATGTCTCAACTGGATTAATTTCGACGAAAAATGCCACAAAATAGTATAATAATTATTTTCATTGCAACGTGACCCCTCATGATCTTCAAGTATTGGTCCAATTTGTCAAATTACAGCCCAAACCTAATTAAATGTTGAGATTTTTTGACATTGTTACATGTTTTAACATATAATTAACTCAAATGAATAAACTTATTTAATAATGAATAGCTTGAACCTGCTTTGAATTAATTATTTACTACTTGTAAAACCAGTGACAAAAATTGTGTTTCGACCCTCATTTGTGTTATATTTTGCAATTTAATTATTAATTAATTTCACTGAATCACTAAGTGTGTGCTAGTTACCCCTTTGCAAGGTCGTTTGACACTTATATTTTCCATAATAACCATATGGTCAAAACTGTTCATTAATATTACATATTACACCGGTTTTATCTCATAATACAGTGTGTTTTGCATATAGTCGATTATAAAAATAACTACTTTTTAATAATTGATGACAGGTTGAATTTATAGCAAAATTATAAAAAACATGTACAATAAGTGGCAATAAGTGACTACAATATACTTATAGTCAGTCACCGCCAGATGATCTATGCCCCTGACTTTATACCAGGCTTCGGTATCATCACAAAATAAAAGTGATGTGCGGATTATAAGTTAAAGTAATTTCCAGACACCGTAACCCATCACATACTTTTGTAATACACCTCACGCTGTTAAAGTGGAATTGTTCTGAAATAATTAATTAATTATATATTAATAATCATTATTTATAATTACATATATGTGTGTACTGCAGTTCAATAAATGCATCATACTAGTCTATACTATCATAAACTCACTGAGTTTGACACCAAAGTTTTGAATTCCCAAATGTCATATTTTGTGAATGTAACACCCGTCTCATTACTTTTCAATAGAAAGTAAGACCTACGCCTCTGATTTTTTATTTTGTATTAGTGTACGTCTAACTATAGACTACTGTTTAATATCTTAATATTCCACACAAATAATGTCTTTTCCAACGTGATGGGTTGTACTATTAACAAATCTAAATTGTAACACCCGTCAAGTGGAATTGACTACAACAGCTTTTCTAAATCCCGGTGCTTTGTAAATATTGGGAGTAAAACAAAAATACAATAAACTATCACAATTGTGATTCCCTGTCGGATATCTCCCCCACCCCTCGTCTGGGAAATATAATGAATCTGTCCGGGAATTTTTTCTATGTAACGACGTCTTAGACTACCGAACATCCATCCCCGTCCGGGAAATCCTGGCCTTTGAAAACGTAAATGGTAAAGTCCCTACACCAAT
This sequence comes from Scotoplanes globosa, assembly GCA_027575025.1. NCBI lineage: Eukaryota > Metazoa > Echinodermata > Holothuroidea > Elasipodida > Elpidiidae > Scotoplanes > Scotoplanes globosa. Next base: position 4,310 of record JAODAI010231175.1, on the reverse strand, counting down.
TAACGTAATCCACTAAATTGAAATGTTTGATTGGCTAGCCGATTGGTTTATCGGTTAATTTGTAATATAATGTACTGCTAAAACGGAATTGTCAAATTTGAACAAACATGGGTTAACAATGCACTGAACCAAATTTGATATTTTTTGCGAGAAATTTATCAATGGAAAAAAATTGAGTAGATATCGAATTATGTGCATATGGCTAACCCTTATTATTTTAGAAAATTTGACCAGTCTGTGTTTTTTAGTGCGGTGTAGTTACGTCGTCCAGTTGAGGTTGCAAACTACTACTTGAGTGTCAATTCGCCAACATATGAGCGAAAGATAACAAGTCACGTTTCTTTCCACTGGGCGAAAAGGTATTGTACAACGTAGTGTACACACGTTGTAATTCGTGTGATTATTCCGACTGGACATAGGGTGGAAAACGTTATACAAAGACTGTCGGGCTTATATCGCGTATCCATAGGAACAATACACCAACATACGTATGTGTATGACACGTGCCTATATTAATTTGATCAGGAGTTTCCCCCACTTTATACTTATACATTTGTGCTCGGTGTAATCTTCGGCTATTTTCAAGTAACGTAAATATAGCAGAATACACCAAAACATATACATCTGATATAGACTGCCGTTACACTCAACAAATTGAGGTTAAATGTGTCCTCCACACAGTTGTGTTTGATCAGGGAAGAAGCAACTGTCTCTAAGGAGTGTACATTCTTTAATCAAGCCATATGTTAGTAGCATATTCCTGCATAGTGATACTATTATGTGCTCACATTACATCCACATAGTGAGATCTAAGTAATGTATGAACGCGTCGTAAACCATTAAAACAGTATGGAATGTCCACATGCTGGTTAATTAATTGTCCGTTTTAAATCGTGTTTGCATAACCAATTAACAGATTACCTGACCAATATTATGATGTGAATATTCGTAGTATACAAATATATGTTCTCGACAGTGGTGGTGTTAGTGCGTATACAATACATCATAGCGGTGTATCGGTGTGGAAACTCCTAATTAGCTATTTTTATATAAATATTTTCGGCAGTTAAACTGGACGTAGATATAAAAGTGGGCAGCCGTATTGTATTGTGGAAACTGTATTTTGTCCGTCACCCAGTGTTAATTATATTCGTCAATCCACGAAATTGTCGATCATTTATTCTACGTCTATATAAGTAAATTGTAGAAAAGTGTGAGCAAAAATATTATTACAAACTGTTTATTAATATTTGTAATAAACAGGTTTAGAGCACGGTTAACAATCGAGTCTTCCACTGTTCCCTAGAAAACATGTACTGGGTGGTGTACAACTACAGTATGATACGTGACCAGAACACATAGCGACATATGAGTAGAGCATCCCCGGCAGCGTATTTCTTTCCAGGCTATACCAGGGCAAATTTGACAATTTGACAATTTGGCCAACGGCAGCCCGGCTATTGAGATGGGGAAAAGACGAAAGAGTAATGCTGTGTGTATTTGTGTCAACATTTCATGGCAGAGTAACTACGTTAGTCATTGGATAGTCTTCCCTAAGGCCATGTGGTACAACACACGGACAAGGGGATAGAGGGGAAATCAGGAGGGCCCGATGTAAAACCTTTAGCTGTATATAGACATGGTCATCCCATATCGGGGATCGCACCATGTTCGTAGTGGTGCAAGCGTGTAGCACTTATCACCAGGATACAGTATACTCATATAAAGACAAGAAATACGCTGTGGATTTGGCCGTAAAGTTAAAAAACAGAATTGTAACACTTCCTGTTTTGGTAAAAAATATTCAAATATAACTACGGGAATATTTTTTCACCTGGTTGCAAAATGTATTATGTTTATAGAAGATAGTTAGTCACAGTAATTAATCATCCACCTCCGTCAATATAATAATATACGTTGAACCATGTTGAATGCCATATGTCAGCTGTTTACCAACATATGTAAGCATTTCAAGCCAATCAAGATGATGATTACAATTCAGTGGCTCTAATTGGTACATCGAAGTATTGGGTGGCTCGTATAACTTTGCGTTGAAAAGGGCCAATCAGCCTAATCAACGGTATCTGTCAACCATGTCACTGCTATTCGATAGTATAGTGGGCTTTAATGTTGATCACATGTCCCCGTTTCTCCATTTCTAGATATGTCGCGGCTTGTACACGTAGGATATAATTATACAGTCAAGAATGTGATATCATGGAAAGATCACAGTGATATCCCATGATCATCACAGTGATCTTAATCTATTTTTCAACATTTCATGTAACTTCTTTAGCCATTGGCTAATCTTCCAGAAGGCCCTGTGATGCAACGAACGGACAAGGGGATAGATGGGAAAACCGGAGTGCCCGGAGTAAAACCTCTAGTAGACATAGCCATCCCATTTGCACGTCCGACCGGGAATCGAGCCCGGGTCGCAGTGGTGCAAGAGCTTATAGCCCTTACCACTACGCCACAGCCTACTTCCGTCATAGACAAGCTGGAGTTAGCCAAATTATAAATTTGAGGATCTAATTGTTTATACTCATTGCATATGTGTTATGCACTTTTTTAAAAGTGTATACGTTTATAACTGTATGTTCACTTGCCAAGACTGGGCTACCACCAGTCAAAGGTGTACAATAGTATACTAGTATAAAGGTATATTGTGTGACTTTACACAGTTTTGTGGTGGCAGACCTGTCACCTATTAGTAGCTAGAGTAAATTTACCTGGCCAAAGTAGTATCCGAAGAGCGGAAAGTACTTGAGACCGTCTTTGAGGATGAACCGACACCTTCCCAGGCATCCTGCCCGGATGGCCACCATGTCCGCGACAACCCAGTCCATGGTGCTCTGATGGTTAGACAGGTATATGACATTCTCACGATTGGCAAGGGCATTTACGTCACCGTACAGGATCACCTGCAGCCGCAGATATGAAGTATATGTAAATTAATTATAAACAAAATATGTAAATTGTTTAGAAAGGCAAGAACATCCACGTCACCATACAGGACTAGTACTGCACATAAATGTCCTAGCTGTCTTAAGTCTTGATTTACTCTGCTGCACTACGTTGTTTTTGGTTTTCCTCTTGGTCGTCGAGTCGGGCGTAGTGATTCCTGTAGTGCTTGACGAGCGGGTGTTTCTGCAGATAATCTCATATTAGGTGACCCACCCATTTCATCATCCTCTTGCTGATGAGATCGCTCCAAGATTTCTGCTGTGTGCGTTCATACAGTATGTTATTGCTGATTGTCAAAATCCTTCTCAATTGATTTCTTTGGAAAGTATCGAATGTATTTACTTGACCTTTTGTTAATCTCCAAATTAATACAACATAAATATAAATTTATTAACAAAGAATCTCATCATTAGCCTCATCATCCTCTTGCTAATGAGATCGCTCCAAGATTTCTGCTGTGTGCGTTCATACAGTATGTTATTGCTGATTGTGTACATGTATCCATCTGATGTTCAAAATCCTTCTCAATTGATTTCTTTGGAAAGTATCGATTGTATTTTCTTGACCTTTTGTTAATCTCCAAATTAATACAACATATTATGTAAATTGATTAAAAAAGGATCTCATCATTAGCCTGCTAAAGTATAAATTATAAGATACAAACAATGAATGATTTGGAACTCCAGACCTTCAGGAGAGCTGTAACTTGAGCTCCTGGAGCATTTTGCACTTCTGAACATTTTACACACAATTACATCTGATCTGTATTCCATTACAATATGTCCCTATTAAACTCAAAATACACCATTGACATTATACTTTGCAATGTGTGATATTTTTAGGAAGAGTATTTTTTTATCTCCTTGGAGCCCTCCTTATAAATGAAGGTCTGGAGGTTCAATGGTTAAAATTATTTCCTAATTTTCAGATTCAACTTTTTTAAAGTTGAATACAATGTTCAATCTTTCCACGAATGAAATATCTTAACTAATATTGAACGAAAACACTTCCCATTATTTGTATTCTCAACGTGGTCTGATTTCAGTACTAATAATGACAAAATGATACATCCAATGATGCTGGCCGAGTAAATTTCCCATGTTTCGATCTAGGAATAGTTCACATGAATTCCAATTTCATGGTATCAGGACAAATCCATCGGGGAAAGTACCGTCGAAAATTCACCCGTCAATTGCCAGCCAGACAATTTTCCCCCGAGCAAATCCCCCTGGACAATGCCACTCGCTCAAACTTCCAATGGGGAATTTTCCCTGTAAACTTCCTATCCAAGTCACGCCGAATTATATGTATGGATTTTTTAGGGCATTTATCCATGGAGGAAT
>JAODAI010231064.1:0-10363 GCA_027575025.1 Scotoplanes globosa | reverse complement strand
CCATCCTCTTAACATTATCCTGAAGTGGACCTCGTAAAGCCGTCCACAGTCATAAAAAATATTTATCAAAACCATTCGAATCACGCAGAGGGTAGTTAAACAAAAGGCCAAACAATGTACAAGACCCTTAAAATGATAGTAGCATTCCGCATCTAAGCACCTGTGTGAGAACAAAAAATTCTGTACTCTCCTCGACAAACGAATTGGCGCTCTGCTTACAGTCGACGGACGTAGATCGGTGATTTGATAAAAAAAGACTAGAGTAGCAGTTCGTCCCCCTGCGCCCCCTTCTTGAGCTACACGCTTGATATGCACCAACTGTCCAGCTCTGTTGATATGTTATTAGTCTGAAGCACGCGGTACTGGGACTGGCTACACGGTGCAGTGAACAAGATTGACAAACCTGGCTACATAAATACATTGCTGGTTTATTCTTAAATCATAGCGGAGAGTAAATCATATCTGAACAGACGGTAGAAATCTATGGAACGCCGAAAGGGTCAACCTACGCCATTGTCTCGCTTGATGCCGTTGTTGTGTTTTAGGTCGTTGTTGTCTCTAGCGATGTAGCTGTTGCCTCTAGTCATGCTGTTGTTGTGTCTAGTTATGCCGTTGTTGTCTCTATTGATGCCGTTGTTGTCTCTGAGTTATGCCGTAAATTTCGGCACCGATTTCGGCATTGATTGCGGCATCGAATTCAACATCACCGCATCGAATTCAACATCACCGCATCGAATACGAAATTCAAACACAAATTTGGGCCAATTGAGGTTTATATTTTGTGGTGAGGTTATTGACATATTACCACTATGGGCCTAGTAATAGGCATACTATAACATTAGACCTATATAAAGTGCTACTCAGTAGTAGAAGAAGAGTTATACTCGGCTTAGTAGGCTACCTACATAGTGGTAATATATCAATAGTCCCATCACGGAATATAAACTTGAATTGGCCCGAATGGGGACATTGAATGGCGGTCCCGGGGTAGGATCACTCATACCTAACTCAACATATCTGGTCACTTGTCACAAAGAGTAGGGCGGAAGCCCGATGACCATCCATGATCACATCTGATACCAAATATTGTATCATGAACGCTGTACTCAAATTATGAGTCCAGTTCAGCATTCTAAAGAAGCAGGTGGTTAAATGAGCTAGCCAAAGCATTTGATATACCAGTTAGAGCCACGAATACTGTATCCTGAATGGTATACTCAAGTTACGAGTCCAGTTCAGCATTCTAAAGAAGCAGATGGTTATATGAGCTAGCCAAAGCATTTGATATACCAGTTAGAGCCACGGACTGTTGACTGTGTTTCATTTACTGGAATATAGTGCTCATCACCCAGTACTGGAACTCTGACCTTATGATCATGAGTACAACACTCTAACCACTGAGCTAATCAGTCAGATAAAGCGGGACTCAGATAAAGCTGGACTCAAATTAGAGTCCTAAGCCTGGGGATTATAGTCGATGATATGCAAGCCCCCGATGTCTACGCACAGCTGCTTTCACATAATTGTAGTACTGTAGCACACTGTACCAAATTGTATCCTGAATGGTATACTCAAGTTACGAGTCCAGTTCAGCATTCTACCAGTTAGAGCCACGTACTGTTGACTGTCTTTCATTTACTGAAATATAGGACTCATTACCGAGTACTGGAACTCCCGACCTTGTGATCATGAGTCCAACACTCTAACCACTGAGCTAACCAGTCAGATAAATTCAAATTAAGAGTCCTAAGCCTGGGGATTATAGTCGATGATATGCAAGCGCCCCATGTCTACGCGCACAGCGTCTTTCACATAATTGTAGTACTGTAGCACACTGTACACAATTGTACTGAAGATGCTGTGAAGTTGACTACTCTGAATGATATCAATTAAATTGCTAATATTCTAACGACCACACACGTATACGTACCGCTGTCACATGCCCTCCAACATTCAATACAAATTGATTGCCGACTCACTTCCTGTAAAGCCACAGGGCATTAAGTCCCCGTTTTATGAAATTACCAGTCCGTTTTCCCAAAGGAATATCAATATATCCAGGCTCATTATGTGCACCAATTGAGCAGACACGCGATGTCGATTAGGCAGCTCTCCGCTCTAAGTAGCCGCAACAAACCGATTGGCTACGAACGACTGTGCATTGGGCTCCTGTCTGGAGCAATTAATACCAACAATTTAGTGTATGAGGGGGCATGACTCACAGCCACGCCATTAAATGGCTGACTAGCCATCATAGTTTCAGCGGCGGCGGCGTTGAACTTCCAACGTGACAATCCATAAAATACTAAGTAAGCAAGATGTAGTAGACACATCAGTATTCGGGATCAGCCCTCAGGATCACCGCTTAACATCCCTATTAACCCTTTTCTCCGCTGGACTTCCTTTTTACGACACCCACAATATCGGAGTGGGATCATTGCAATCCTTTGCCGTAACTCACGTTGTTAACACACCGTGTAATGACAACTCTGTCCAGGAAGACGGCCTCTAATAAAGTGGGGGGAAATTATGGGGGTAAACAATTTGCACCAATTAAAAATCTCACCCAGACTATATGATGAGAAATCAATATGAGGAATTTTTAGGCAAGAGATTTACTAGGGCAAACCACGTGGATAGTTGGTAGACAATTGAAAAGCACAGTGAGGCCAGTGGGGCAGTGCTGTTGATAAGGTGTACAATAAATTGGCCAATAATCAACAAAATATCACAAAGTGAAAAATCTCTTCGGGAAGATTATTAGTTATTTGATTTTTAGTTATTAAATTTTTAGTTATTTGATTTTTAGTTATTTGTTGTATTATAGTAACCTAAAAAAAGGAAAAAATCCTATGGGAAGACATCGCCCTATTTTTTGTCTTTCGTAGTAACCCTTTTCTCACTTAGGCAGCTGGGGGAAAAGAGATTGGAGGCTAGAGGTAGTATGGTATTGGGTTTTGTGGATTTGGAGAAGGCTTACGGATACCGTTCCTAGGGAATTAGTAATGTCTATATTGAGGTGGATGGGTGTTCCGGAAGCAGAAGTTAGGATGGTGGAGGGTCTTTATGAGGGTGCAAAAGGTAGAGTTGTGGTTGGGGGTCTATGATGTCTGAAGAGTGTGGGGTAAATATTGGGCTCAGACTGCAGGGTAGTGCGCTAAGTCCTCTACTTTTCACTATGGTAATGGAAGTGATTAGCAGGAAAGTCAGTACTAAGAACGTCCCACGAAAACTTGTATACGCAGACGACCTGGCAGTGGTAATGGAAAGCAAGCAGGAGTTACAGGAGGTTTTGGTAGAGTGGAAGGATTTATTTGAGAAGCATGGGCTACGTATGAGCCTGGATAAGACCGAGGTCTTGTCAGTGGGCACGCAGCGACAGGAGTTGGGTATAACCCTAGCTGGCAAAGGAATTAAGCAGAGGGATAGTTTTGCATACCTATGGAGGGGGGGGGATGTCTGGTGACGGTCGTTCTGATGGGGCGATGCGGAAAAGGATTAAATTTGGGGCTTAGGCTTGGAGGCATGTAGCGGGGGTATGACAGATAGGAATATTTCAAAGTAATTGAAAGGGAAAGTTTTAGAAACTTGTGTTATTCCCGCATGTGTTTACGGGCTTGAAACTGTGGCTCTGTCTAGTATTCAGCAACAGAGTCTTCAAGTGTGTGAAAATAACTGAATGAGAAGGATCGCGGGGTTAAGCGGGTGGAGAGGATAAGGTTAGTTGATATAAGGGAGGAGATTGGGATGACTAGGAGTCTCACTGAGAGGTTGATTAAGGGGCGTATGAGATGTCGCACATGGAAGCTGGTAGAAGGGGCGTATGAGGTGGGCTGGGCATGTGGTACGGACGGACGGATGAAGGACGGCTCCCCAATATAGCGATGTCGCACATGGAAGCTGATAGAAGGGGTAGGCCGCGTTTGAGATGGAAGGACTGTGTTGAAAGAGATTTTAGGCACGCTGGAGGGCCATGGCTTTGTATAGAGGGAGGTGGAGAGCGTTGGCCAATGATGCGGCTGTTAGTCTTCCTCACCCCCTGTTAGGGATTCATGAGGTAGAGAGAGTAACCTAAATACAGCATCATAGCGTCATGTAAAACACACAAATTTAAATTTAACAATGTTTCTCGTTACATGACATTTCCGATCAAAGAATCAATCTCCCATGAATTTCAAGAATCGCCCAGCGTTGTAATGACTCAAGTCAATGACTCGACTCAGACCAGAGTCACATATTTGGGGGAGTCATAACTTGTCTCGACTCGGACTCGACTCTCAATCGTTTTGACCGGATTCGAGCCTCTTGATGTAATAAAGCCAAATTACGCGGACTGGACCGGAGTCAGAATTTAAAATGACTTGACTCAAATGTTTTACTTCATCAAACTAAATCAAACCAAATTTAAAATGACCGGACTCAACTTGTTACACCATTTAAATTCATTTTCTTTTAGAAAATGCAAAAACCTGCCTGCCACTTTGTTGTCTGTCCTTGTTTCCATCGACTATTCTAGCTTATGCCGCGCCTAGCCTATTCCAGCTTATGACTATCGCCTAGAGTGAATGTGCTGACTCGAGCAAGATTGAAGTCACATATTTGGGTGACTCGTACTCGACTCATCAGGGCACGAAATAGCGCGTGTCCGCGTGCCCGAGACACTACGTTTGGGTGGGCGGGCACGTGAAAGTGCCCAACTTTTTTTAATTATCTGACTCTTTAATACCAAGTTATGAACCCTTTCTCTGTAATATTGGCATTTTTTATTGACTTGTTGTTGAAAATGTACTTATAAATGCAAATATTAGGCCTAAGGACTATCTATTATCAAGATATTTGTCAAAATTGGGTGATTCATGATGAACGCGATTTTATGTATGGATTTTTAGTTTTTTAAAAAAAACATGTTTTTGCGGACCTGTGAATCTGACTCGACACGAGTACCAGTCTTTTTTGTCTCAACTCTAGCCTCTTGATCTAATAAAGCCATATGACACAACTCTTTTATTTAATCAAGTCAAATAACTCCGACTCGACTCGTTAACACCATTTTGCTTCTCGTGCAACGTACCCAGATGTTCTCCATAAGGCCAAACTGCACGCTCTCATCTGACTTATCTTTCTCCGGACCAGTGACAGTACAAATTGATTGTTCTTCTGCTATTTTGGGCATCTCAAGACGACACGACACACCCTAAAAGTGCACACCGACTTACCTCTTCGCCTGGACCTTTACCATCACCGCCTTTACTCTGGGTCCTGAAAATTGACAAAACCTAATATTAACACAATGCAAAGTAGTCAGGCTTCCACCATTCCTCTCATACAGCATACCTTTGCTCTCCTTGCCGTCACCGCCGTTACCCGATGAGCTGGACCTACTAGAGGGCGGTAGATCATCTAGTGGTGAGGACGGGGAGACAGAGTGACTGCCATCGCTGGTACCACTGTCCTCCTGGTTATCCCGGGGTGTCTGGGTGTCGATACTCCTCATATTAGACAGTCCTGGCATGGGAGCGCGGTGACCGTCAAGAGACCTCTCACCAATCTGAACAAAAAATAAAAGGGAAAAATAAATTAGGCTTTTCGAACCATGTCAAGTTTTTACCTAAGATTGGAGCCCATCTTACATCGTTCAACCATGTCAATACCTTACCCAAGATCAATCTTACAGCGTTCAATAACGTCAAGGCCTTGCCTAAGATTGGAGTGCATCTTACAGCGTTCAACCATGTCAAGACCTTACTTAAGATTGGAGCCCATCTTACAGCGTTCAACCATGTCAAGACCTTACTTAAGATTGTAGCCCATCTTACAGCATTCAATCATATCAATACCTTACTTAAGATTGGAGGCCATCTTGCAGCGTTCAACCATGTCAATACCTATTTAAGATTGGAGGCCATCTTACAGCGTTCAACCATGTCAAGACCTTACTTAAGATTGTAGGCCATCTTACAGCATTCAACCATGTCAAGACCTATTTAAGATTGGAGGCCATCTTACAGCGTTCAACCATGTCAAGACCTATTTAAGATTGTAGCCCACCTGACAGCGTTCAACCATGTCAAGACCTATCCTAAGATTGGAGCCCATCTTACAGTGTTCAACCATGTCAAGACCTAACCTAAGATTGTCCACCTGACAGCGTTCAACTATGTCAAGACCTAACCTAAGATTGGAACCCATCTTACAACGTTCAACCATGTCAAGACCATACCTAAGATTGGAGGCCATCTTACAGCATTCAACCATGTCAAGACCATACCTAAGATTGGAGCTCATTTTACAGCATTCAACCATGTCAAGACCATACCCAAGATTGAAGCCCATCTTACAGCGTTCACCATGTCAAGAAGACATTACCTTACCTAAGATTGTAGCCATCTTACAGCGTTCAACCATTTCAAGACCTTACCCAAGATTGTAGTCCATCTTACAGCATTCAACCATGTCAAGACCTATTTAAGATTGTAGCCCATCTTACAGAGTTCAACCATGTCAAGACCTTACTTAAGATTGTAGCCCATTTTACAGCGTTCAACCATGTCAAGACCTATTTAAGATTGTAGCCCATCTTACAGCGTTCAACCATGTCAATACCTTACTTAAGATTAGAGGCCATCTTTAAGGGTTCAACCATGTCAAGACCTTCCCTAAGATTGTAGCCCATCTTACAGCGTTCACACATGTCAATACCTTTCCTAAGATTAGAGGCCATCTTTAAGGGTTCAACCATATCAAGACCTATTTAAGATTGTAGCCCATCTTCCAGCGTTCAACCATGTCAAGACCTTACCCGTTCAGATTCCCCGTCGATTCCACTCAGCACCAATTTCTCAATCTCCTGATTCAGGCCCTCCACTGAGCCCCGTATCCGTGGCGACGGTGGCTTCAGCGACGAAGTGGGAATGGAAATTGCAGATGACCTTGCGGTGACCTGACCGGAATAGGAACCACCAGAGGGCGAGAGGCTAGTGCTCGCTGCATGAACCGTAGAGTGGTAGCCATGTACGGGTGAGGCCCGCTGATTGGTCGATGAAGATTGGCGGCTACCCTGCTTTCTCAGTTGTTGCTTGTATTTCTGTGGAGATAGGGAAAGTCAGTAGGAAATTATATCCCCTGGCCGAGATGTTATCGCTGTATTTATTTATTTAAACATTTCATGTCAGGGTAACCTTGTTAGCCAATAACTGATCTTCCAAAAGACCCTGTGATGTAACGAATGGACACAGGGTTGATTGCAAAACCAGATTCCTCGGAGTAAAACCTATAGCTGTAGGCATGCATGTTATTCCCGTTTGTACGTCCTATAGCCTACTCCTTACCTAAATTACATTAACTTGGCATGAGCGCATGTCGACTTTTACAACTCATAGTCAACCATATAGTGGCTGCATGGTCCATGATGGTACATTACGTTTCACAACAACAGGGGACAAACTAGTAAGAAAGAATTATTATCACAATTTTGTAGCAACTGCTTATCAATGCCCATGACGCCCGGCTTACCTTTTGGGAAAGTTGCCCTATAGTCCAGAGTCAGTTCGAATCAAATTCAGGATTTTTAAAGCCTTATATAATCCTGATAATTGCCTGAGTTGTTTGTTGGCAGACAAAAAACAAGATTTTGATACAATAGCTAGCCTGGACTGCATTGTTTAGAATGCCTATGCACGCTATCCTGTATAGTGATCCTATGCACTAGGGTCTATTGCTTTATTACTTCAGACATGGATCTGGACTGAACGCTTGGACAAGCAGGCAGGTCAGGCAGGACGAACTTGCCTTTTGTTGACATCAACAAACTGTCATAAACCACTTCTATTGTCAACTATATACAATGCCATCAATTTGAAGAGAACTTCCATGGACATAAATATATTAGGGGGCTCGGTTCATCATGTCGCAATTGGTTATCAATTCCTCTTTTCTATTAGCAGTCCTCCTTGTGCCACTCCTGCTGGGAAACTTTCACCCCGGACAACTTCACCCCTGACAATGCTCTCAGCAAATCCCCCCCTCAAGACAATTCCCCCAAACTTACTGGTTTGGGTATTCACAAATATACTATATACTTACCTCACTAACATCCAAATTGCATATCTGCCCCTCTCCTTACATATTCAATGGAATAAATTGACCTCTGACCCCTCATTGCCACTGGCAAGGTATCTCCAGGTGGACACCTCCCATTCTCCCATTCAATATTCCCTGTGACAATTTATCACCCCCCCCAACAAAAAAAAATCCCTACTACTAAATTACTCGGAGTGAGGGGAGGGATTTACTCGGGTGGGGCTCCCCAATGGGGATTTTTTTGTAACCTTTGTTTGATCAATTATTTATTATTGATGTTAGGCTACCAGTCTTTGGTATGCTAATGAATTAAATTGTATACATATACTGGACTATAGAACCACTAATAAGGTTAGTTAGGGCTATCTAACAGAGCCTTTGTTATGTTAAAATCTATGTATAGATATGTATACATATAGGATGCATACCTATAACCTGCATATAGGAGGCCATCAGCTGATACTACAGTGTCTGTACAGTGATAATATACAAAGTGCAGTTTGTGTCCTATTATCAGACAGACCGCTGTACACACTGTTAATAGGATCTTTGTACTGGGTTCACATGGAGAACTCATTGACACTATATTATACAGGCATGCTGTTTCAGCAAGCCTAATACTAATACATAGCATACATATCTGTAATACTAAACAGCCCATAATATATCCAGTAAACCAAAGTCGATGTGACAATGGAAGCATACTGCACGTAGCAGCTGCCAATCTATTCAGTACACATTATGGGCATTATAGTACTAAGGAACTTGTCGACTATAATACTTCCCCTACCCCCCTCCGCCCCACCCCCCCCCCATACACGGGCATAGCAGGGACTACGACGGCATTTTATTTTCACAATTGTAACACGTGTGTTTCTTCCCCGGCTACAATTGTGAATAGTCCCCGCATTATTTTGCTGTACAACCCTGCTAAATCTCGACTAGCGTGGTCGACAAACAAAGCCCTCGTTGAATCCAGGCTAAATCTGCGCTATATTGCTATTATAGTTGGTGCAAGTCCCGGTGCCACAATCCCGTACCAAATTTCACTGCACACATCCCTGTTAAACTGGTGTAACACACTAATGTGAACATCCCCGGTTAAATGGTAGCAAATACCCCCGCTATGCCCGGGCATGGGGAGGGGGTATACTAGAAAAGTGCATAATACTAGTGACTTGGAAATCTATCAATAGTCTTCACAAACTTATAGCTTTCTGGTCTTTTCATCTCATGAGGAAATATGAGCCACCCAAAGCCCTTGGAATATAATGTTATACAATTCTGTATACATGTACACTATGAGCAGACCAGCTATCAAGACTCCCAATTTATGCAAGTGTCAATCGTAATCTTCACTCCATCCCCCTCCCTTAAGGGTTCACCCCAGTTCACAAACGTATGATATTTTTTTAGTCAAAGATTCACCAGAATTATTATTTTGTTAGTTTAAGATTCACCTCTAAAATTTAACCCAACAACAAGATATGTATGCGTACTGTATGTTACTTTGTACACAGTTCACTAAATATATGAAGATATTAGTTCAAGATTCACTACAAATCACTAGTTCATTAGTTAAAGATTCACATTGCATATTGATGATGAATCTTGACCTAGCCTTGAGGGGTAAGCAGTGATTGATATTAATGGTCGTCCGGTAGTCCGGTAGCCAGGGTTCGACTACCAAAAAATAGTGCCGGGCTACCCATAGTCATTTTGACGGACTACCATATTTTTTTTAGCTAACAAATTATGTAACCCGTGTCTCTACACATCTACAATCCCATATACTTACACAATTGCATGGTTGTAAACATAACCATGTAATTATGTTGTGAAACACAACTGTTTGTAACCATCTGGAATAAATTCAATTCAAATGTATTTTGTTTATTTCAGTAACTCTGGTATTAGCCTAGATGGTACCATGCAGCTACATGTAACTTCAACTCTATCTGTCTATTATATATATTACTGTATGTATCACAGTGCTGTTTATTGTTCAACTTACGACTGATCAAATAATCCTAATCCATTACCACATACATGTATAAATATCCAAAAATATAGCCTTTCATCGCACATTTGGCATGGTGGGGGCTAAATAATGTGTCTGGGGATGCATATTCTCACGTAGTAATGGCATATACCATTTATCATTTCATCATTGGTCCAGTTTTGATGCGGTTTTGTCCCAGAAGTTTGGAGGTGGCCGGAATCATCTTACTCTTGCAGCAATCGCCCTTACACCATCCCGCCATCTCAACCTGTTTGGAGCATC
>JAODAI010231063.1:0-16117 GCA_027575025.1 Scotoplanes globosa | reverse complement strand
TACTATAGCCCTTATAGCCAATGGCTATATCAATTAATACGTTTGTTGAATAAAGACGATACAGCGACCCCGTGATGCCAATGAGGTCTATCGAGACTAACTGAGGGCGCTTTCCATAATCAAACAGGAGACTCGGAATCACGCAACACTGTAGCCCACTCCTATACGTTATTTTCTTACTGTTTCTCTTTTTAGAAAACGAATCAGCCATAGCCAGGTAATTACGAAGACGTAACTCTACCAACTCTCTACCCTCACTATTTCCAAAATTTCCCTCACACTCCAACATGAGCACTAACATCCCCATCAACACAGAGCACGACACCTCTTCCATCTGACCCATCATCCGCTGCAGCACATCCTTAAAGGTTATTTTATCCGCTTCCACCATACCAGTTTGTAGACCATAATTATACTGACATTACACCAACTAGTTGACTTTTAATCAGGATCCACACCATAATTATCTCCACCCTCACCACAGCGATCTTCACCCATACTCCCTTCTGAAACTATAATACCAGCCTCATTGCTCCTGCCATATACCTTGGGTATGGGGAGGAGTATTTGTATTTGTATTATAGTCTTAGATTGGAAGTAAGAAGGTGGTGAGGGTCGAGAGGCTGGAATGGAGAATAATGATGATGTGGAACTTGATTAAAAGCCAACTGGTTAATGTCAGTATCATGCCATATACCGATAGAGTGGAAGCGATCTGTTTATTGATACATGGCGGCCATCTTGGATTTGGCGGCCATTTGGGATTTTTTCACCATTTCGTTTTTCCTACGTTGTAAAATGTTCAGCACATTAAACTCTACCTGTTTGCCAATTTTTTGTGTTTTTCCTACAAAGCTAAATGGTGAAACCGATCTTTTTATTGATACATGAATGCCACCTTGGATTTGGCGACCATTTTGGATTTTGGTCACCAGTTTGAATTTGTGGGTATGAAAATGTTCCTAAAAGCAAACTTTAGCTTTTCCACAACTTTCGTTTTATTCTTCAAGAGAACACAATTTCTGCAAAACATTCGCCATTTTACAACACTCTAAATACTGTCTTAAATTATGGTAACAAGTTGGCGCATGTGATCATGTGACCGACTTTGACCAATCACAACCATTTCAACTGAGACCGAGTTTGACAAACTCTCTCCCCCTAGAAGATCCCCCTCTCTCTCTCTCTCTCTCTATATATATATATATATAATATATGTGGCTCTTAATTCGTACAAGTGCAGTGAGAGCGTTTTTAAAAAAATGGAAATACCCGCTACAGTCCTGACTATCCCCGTCTTACGAGGGGCCAGGATTACAATTTTCAAGAGCAAAGCTCGCAGACGAACAATATGTACACTCTAAAAACAAAGGGTAAGGGTATTTGTATTATTAACGCACAAACGTGTCTATTTTATCAATAAAGCCTAAGATGTATAGCAAGGATCAACAAATCAATGCGTCTTTGCACTATTATAAGCGCCATTAAGGGTATCAAAGCGTTGTGTGCGTTTATTCTCAAATACGTGGCTATTGATTAAACACTCCAGTGCATTAGGTTAGGTGTTTATTTTTAAACGGCAAAGCAGATTTAAAACGTCAACATGTGTTAACATTTTAAGATGTGTTAATGGAAAAACGTGTCTAAACATTAACACGTGTAAATGAAAATTGCACATTACGACAAAACTGAACAATTTTTGAGATCTAAGTAAAAAAGTATCATTACTAATTACATCGGGTACATCAATTTGAATAAAAGTTAATAAAGCAAATAGAGTATTCAATTATTACATTAACGCATAGACTTGCTAATTATGTGTTACATGAAAGTGTTAATAATAGTGTTAGCACTTGTTTTAGAGTGTATTGCATGTATAAGGCGGGGCTCATCTCTCTCTATCCAATAGCTTGACCATTGCAATAATTATCATCCAATTATTATCACAGACTTGGAGACGACTTCAGTAAAATTGAAATATTATTTATTTAAATGCCATTATAACCATTTTAAACAAACAAATAACTGTCGCTTTTTCACAATTGACAGTAAAATCAAGACTAGTAATTCACGACTGTCTTCCATTCTAATCATGGATAAGCGTTGAACTTGAACATTTCCAAATTGGTACCATGACGTTGATAGATTTTGATGTATTACCAACTGACAAGCAATGAATGCAATGAAGATTATTATGTTTGTAATATATCTAAAATCTAGACTTTGCGTTGTTTCGTCGTTATACGTTCCACTTATTTAGGGTAGCAGTTTTCCAAGTTAACCGTTATTAGGAATTCCATAAATTGTATTTTGTATTGCAATTATGACGCCAATCTATTCACGTTCAAATTATTTTAATCCTTTCGCATGCCCCCGTTTTAAATACAAGCAAAAGGCATACCAATAAGCAACATATTCAATTTATTATTTATTTCTACACATGAATTTTAAAAGGCAGGATACATGGTTACATCAACTTGACAGGCGCGGGATGCGTGAAATTCATTCATGTCACAGATAAGGCAGATTCGGTTCGTTGACCAATCACACCGATGGAAATAGGGCACAATTATTGTTGAAAACCTCTTTCTGTTATATTATTTTTTTTAAATTTCTAATTCGGATTATGAAAGACCAATAACGATTCCCTGTATACTAGGAGGACGAAATTTGTCTTTAAGTCCTATGCCATAATCCTGTTTTCCGCTAATCGATTTGTTTTTCGAAAATTGTGGACTGACCGCTCTATTTTGTCACTTTGTATAGTAGTAATCTACGAGGGTACACATCAACATGTGGTGGCGCTTCTCTTTTTCAACATTTCATTTCATGGCAGCGTGTATGGCAAGCCAAATGTTCAATATTATATAAACTTGGTTTATCGACCGAAAAAACAGCTTATCGGTCGATAAACTAATTTTATCAATCGGTAAACCCAGCTTATTGGTCAGTAAACGAAGTTTTTCGCCGATAAACTAATAATTTCGGCGATAAACAAAGTTTATCGACTGAAAAAATTGGATTATCGCCAAAAGACTTGGTTTATCGGCCGATCAGCCGAGCTGTTCAAGCCATAATAATTCGATAAACTTGGTTTATCGACCGATAAACCAAGTTTATCGATTGATAATCCAAGTTTATCAATCGATATACCAAGTTTTCAAATCGAAAACCAAGTTTATCGATCGGTATCCAAGTTTATCAGTTGATAAACTAAGTTTTCGATCGAAGTCCAAGTTTATCGATCGATAATCCAATATTTTCGAAAGAACTCAGTCCCAAGAGTGGGAAAGTGAGCTCAGCAGCTAGCTCTCATTCACTGCACTAGTCTCAGATCAATGGCGCATGCAACGTTAGTTCATACATGTGATGTTTTTACCGCGACATCTGGTTCGTTCAAAACTCAATAGGCCAATTATTCTTATATTATAAGTCTCAGGAAGGCTCCTTAGTTATTAACTGTTGGGCCTGGATTAGTATTATGGCAGATGCTCCCGAGAACGAAACTACGTCGCCATCGGTAAGTCACACATCATATTTATTTATTTATTTATTTATTTATTACGTCATTCATAAACATTCGTCATTCATAGGCCTATTCGTCATTCATAGGCATATTCGTCATGCATAGGCCTAGGGCTAGGCCTAACGTTAGGCTTACTTCATAGTACTAGATAGGCCTAGGCTATTTCTGGTTGGGATCAAAATATGAGCATATGTGTACAAGATATCGGTCAATTTAATTGATGAAATAGTAATTAATTATGATTTAAAATCCTCCCATTGATATACTGCATGTGCTGTAGAAAATGGTACGCAAGGAAACTGTACTGTACCATTCTGATCTTCTTCAACGTTCTCAATATTTGGGTTACAACAATGGAATGGTCTTAAACTGTAGAGATTGAAATAAGCTTTCAAATGAGGTGTAACGATGTGGAATTTATTCAATATATTAAAAACCATGTACAGTCCCTATCTAGAGAGGCTATAGGCTAACTTATTATTTATTAAACGTTTGGCCATTTTAAATCGACTTACTGCTGAAATGCTCTCAGATTGTCAGAAGACTAGATACTCCACTATGGAATGACGTAATGGTAGCTTCTGGTGATCTTACTTGTCGGTTGGGCAAAGGAGCAAAGACTGTATTGATAATTATACAAAAGCAAACAATTGTTATTAAATTGACTGTCGCCATGCTCACGGTTGCATCTGGACTGACATAGAATGGGCCCGCGACGCCGCTTAGCCTATCATATTATGTGCATCTCACCCGCGCGTGCGTCGAGTCTACATATCGGTCGAAAATCTTGGTTTATCGACCGAAAAAAATGGACTATCGACTGATAAACGCGACCGAAAACTTGGTTTATCGAATTTATAGATCGATAAACTTGGATTATCATTCGAATAACTTACTTTATCGATCGATAAACTTGGTTTATCAGCCGAAAAAAATGGTTTATCGAACTTATAGATCGATAAATTTGGATTATCGATCAATAAACTTGGATTATGGAGCGATAAACTTAGTTTATCGCCCGAAAAACTTGGATTATGGAGCGATAATTCAAGTTTATAGATATATAGACCAAGTTTATCGGTCGATATACACATTTTTTCGAAAATCTAAGTTTATCGATCGATAATCCAAGTTTAGCGATCGATATACCAAGTTCTTTCGAAAATATAAGTTTACCGACCAAAATATCAAGTTAGAAACTTGGTTTATCGATCGATAACATTTATTTATCGACCGATAAACTTTGCTTATCGTTCGATAAACCTTAATTATCGACCGACCAACTTGTTTTTTCGGTCGATAAACCAAGTTTATATAATTATTGAACATTTGGCTTGCCATAAGTGTAACTGCGTTAATCACTAGTCAATCTTCCCGAACATGAAAGGTCCTGTGACACAATAAGGGGATAGAAGGGGATAGACAGGAAAACGGGAATTCCCGGAGTAAACATAATATTTGTGGGCATGGTCATTCCATTTGCACGTCCTACCAGGGGTCGAACCCCGGATACAATGATACGAGGGCGTAGCGCTACCACTACGACAAAGTCTACTTGTATGTATACTACATATCCTATTCTTTGTTCAAAATTCTAGCTCCTCATTAAAATAGTGTATACGGGTGGGTATTCGTCGTTCAATCATAAGCAATGGGCCTACATGTGATATTTATGATATGTATATTGCTCTCGGTATAAAAATAATTGTCACAAAGTTGACATGGATCGGAAAATGAAATGACTGTTAGTATATTGGCATTATAATATTATGTTTACTTCTCAGTAAGTTGATAGATTAATACTTTTCACCACATTCCTTTATTTCTCCCGACTATTGCACACCAACCGTAAGTTTCAAAATGGTAAGCTAATAACAAAATTTCCGATAGCTTGAAAAATGTCCAACATCTCAGCGATTGACGAAGTTTATAAATTAAAAGTTCCGAAATATCAAACTAATTTTACACTACGCATTATATCATGTCTAACCTCAATTCACTTTTATAAAAATTGATACACTCTTTACAGTCTTGCTACAGAATATGCATATACTCTCAAGGGTCCAAAGCACAAACATTTTGTGCATCCAACATTTCATTAAATTGGTGTTCTTTCTGGTCAATGTCCAAATATTTCTAAAAGGAAATTTCAAGAAAACGCATATCTGAAATCAATTTCTCAAAATTGACCGCGGGTGTTCATATAATTGCACATTCGGCACTCCCGATTCTGGCACAATTTCAGTCGACAACATACTGAGCATGTTTCCCCGTCGGAGAAGATATAATTCCCCGTTCCGGCGGGGAGATTCTGGCGTCACCCCTGGGAATATTACAGTGACAAGATCAATATCAGGAGTAGTAAGAATAATATTACTCATTATCCACACATTTAACCTATATATTATGTTTCAGCCAAAGTCGAACACAATCTTCGGCATTTTTGCTGGATTCAGCAAGGTCCTTAACATCATATTCCTGCTCTATTATAAGACAACGCAGTAAATGTCTTATGGTTTGTGATTCAAGAACTCACACGCAGGTCACATCATCATTGTCGTTATATCTCATTTCCGGAGTGTTACTTTGCAGCGCCCGGTAATAATAATAATAATAATGATGAGACTTATTAAGCGCCAATTCAATCAGCAAGTGATTGCTCTATAGGCGCGGTACAGTAACTTATATTAATATGAACATAATGAATATATGAATGTACATAATATGACAATTAGCTAGCATATAAAAATGAATTAACATGTTTCTTAAAATATGTAAGATCAGTACAAGTTCTGGCATGACCAGGTAAACTATTCCAGAGAAAAGGTGCAGCATAAGCAAAACTCCTCATACCATAAGTCTTTATACGAGGCATAGGAATAGACAAATAAGATTGGTCTGTCGATCGTAAGTGACGGACAGGCTTATAGAAGTCCAACAAATTAAATTATAAAACTTTGCTGTACTTAGTATAATACGGTATTTTTCGTTACCGTATTTTTCATTTCGTTCATTACTGTAATCGTATTGTAATGTATTTTAATGTATTTTACTGCAATACACAATATGTTACGGTATAATATTGAACATACTGTAAGAAGGATATGCATCTACATTATTGGTGAAATGTAGAGTGTTTTACTGTACGTAAATTTAAATATATAAAGGTGTGGCCTATTTTTAAAGGTGTGGCCTATAATTATTTTAGTTAAAACAATATTTGAAAGGGCACTTAAAACAGTTGAATAATCATATGGTATATGCCCTCGTTAATATTAAGGTGTCATTTATAAATAATACATTAATCTTTTATTATATTTTCATATTTCAGTTTTAAGGAAACAATATATTATGCCTACATTAAATTATTTCATTGTAAACTAAACATGTAAACTGATAACCCAAACAGTTTAAACAAAGGTGATACTATCACCTATATAATACTATGCCCCGTGTGGGTGCGGTAGTATGAACATGCTACAATATCCACCCACTATATGCTACTGCATGTCGTAAAAGACGACTAAAATGTCCTCTCTGATCGGTGGAACAGGGGTTACAAAAAATAAATAAAAATACTATGTTTGAATAGTTCTTTATTGTACAACACGAAAACTATTTTAAAATTTGATATTAACTTCCAGCAATAATTGCAGTAAATTACTGTAATAATTTTACAGTAGTTTACTGTTACTCAAAGTTTACAATACGCAGAATATTACTGCAAATATTATAGTAAATTACTGGCAGCTTGGTTGCCAGTAATTTACTGTAACTTTTGCAAGAAATGTTTTACAGTGTAGGAGAGAGTATAACAATCATGTACGCTCCACACCAATGGCACTGTTCCGCAAAAATAGTTGGTTGCATGGACGCGGGTACTATTGGACGCAGACCCCCTACCGCTTTTGAAAATAAGCTCGATCAGCCTAATATATGCCTAGTACAGTTGGTACCACGGTAGTTTAAGCCTACGTTCTTTGAAAAAATGCCATACCTATCTTCCTATACCAGCCCAAACACAAACTAAATGATATATTTTAATGTATTCAATACGGATAAATTTCATACCCATTTCCAAGGAAAACACGACAATCAGTTGACGTCATAATAACATTGTTACGGGAAACCTGGAGTATTATTATATCTAAAAATATGTTGCACATTGGAAAACTTTGGGATTTAATTATTGATGTTTTGATATATTGTCAATTTATGGACTACAAACAGTTATATTATCATTTTACTCTATCATTAATTGTTCTTCTGACAAATCAATTCAACATAGCGTAGTCCTATACTGCATGTTGAATATATATACTACCCAGATAATCCACAGAGAGCTGTCCAGTGGCAAGCCACCACTGAAACAATGGATAACCGCAAGCTGTTACCAAACATGCATAAATTACAAAATTACATTGGGTGACGAGTCAGCTAGTATGTGTACTTTTGTAATTATGACCCAATTAAAAAAATGAATATGCAAATTTCACATTTGTTCGCAAAAGCCCGAAATGACCTAAAATATAGCTTAAAATAGTATGTAACTTCATTATAATCATGACTAAATATATCTAGAAGGCATACGTCATATCATAAATATATTTTGGGACTGGTACGTATGTAAACAAAATTGGTTTTATTGCGATGTTTTGGCATGTTCTTATGTATTTCATTGTTTTTATGTATTTTATGTATTTACTGTGTATTGTATATTTGTTTCCACTTATGTATTATATTATTTTAGTTTGTTTATATTTTGTTATTCGAGATGAAAGCCTATTTATCTGACATCAAGTTAAGACATACATAATGCACTAAATATCAACAAATTTACAAATATGTATAGTGTTACAACGCATACAATCTGTGTTCACATGCCTTAAGTGTACACACATATGCAATGATTGTACATTTTTAAAACACAGCATTTTAAAATTAATATGACACCAACAGGCAATGTTCGTAAGACAGGAAAGAACACAAGTCACAGTAGGAAAATTGCATACGTGGAGCGGTTTTGATTCACAGTGAAAATGTCCAGGGTGGGGGGAATTATTCCCCAATGTAGGAGGCATCGGTCAGTTTTTCAAACTATGAAGTAACACCATGTTGATTATCCACAATCTCAATGGATAGCCTTTGGTGAATGCATGTAACTGTCCAATACCGGAATGACAGTCCCGATTACATTTACAGCAAATGCATATATAGCCAGATGGTGTGACACTCTGACTGTCTTTACGTTTGACACGCTTTTCGTATGTATTCCTTCGTATCGTTTCCTCTCCCCCTTTCCGACCCATACTGATCTCCTTTCTCCAGATACTTCTATTGGTGGCTGACATCGATCATGTTGACCAGTTGATACCGGGGGCTTTCATGTCGCCCTTGCACATGTCTTTGTAGCGAATGTATAGACGGCTGCTATATCTCTTCCCGGCTACAAGTTCATCATATAGGATTTATTTTGGGATTTACCGTCTCTATATGCGCCATACATGGCCCGGCCATCGCAAACGGCGCTACCTCAAAATAGTTAATGCCAAGAATCCTTTCACACAGCGCACGTGGAAGGCGTTCAGTCTCTTTTCATGGCTCGAAAATAGAGGTTTCAGGATTTGTTGCCATATAGAAGGGTTCTAAGAACACATGTTTGTAGATGGCCATCTCCGTATGAATCGTGAGTTTCATGTTCTCCCAAAACACGTATTGTTAGCCTTGTTATATGGTAGTTGCAGCTTTACCGATGCGCTTGTAAAGTTCGGTATCGAGTGACATGTATCAGTCTGATATAGTGGATCCAAGAAAATTTAATTGGCTTACGTTTTCCAGCTAATTGTCTTTTATTGATTGACATCTTGGCTCATGATGTTGATTTTCTTGATGCTGGTGGTCAGAACGAAATCACCAGATGCCGTAGAAAATATGTCCATATAAGGGTCTGAAGGTGGTCTTCTGTGTAAGTGGCTATTGCGGCGGCGTCTGCAAACATCATGCCTCTGATCAATATCTTTCTAATCTTTGTCTTGTATTGTCTCTTAGTCGACTCAAGATTAAACAGTTTTTCATCTCATCTTGTGTGCCGGTATATCCCTTCGCTAAAGGAATCAAGAGCATGCTTCAGTATGAGGGCGAAGAAGACATCGACTAGGGTGTGGGCAAAGACACAACACTATTTCATACTCCGCTGCGAAACTTGAATGCTTCAGGTATTGATACATCATAATGTACTGTGTACTACATGTCACTATGGAAAGACTTAACAATGCTGAGTAACTTGGGCAGCCGATGAGAGGAAGCATTTCAAATATTCCACACCTGCTGACTGGACCGAAAACCTCGTTGAGGTCAGTAAATGTCTTGTAAAGTGGTTTATGCGGCTATCAGCACTTTTCTTACAGTTGAAGAATGGAAAAGATCATGTCGACCGTGGAACGTTTAGCCCTGAATCCACATTGTGATTGTGGATAGATCCTCTCAGCAAGGTGTTGTAGTCTGCTTAGTACAACACGGGCGAATAACATGCCAACTATGATAATAAGGGATATACCACGGTAGTTATTACAGTCGCTCTTGTAACATTTTTTCTTCTATAACGTAACAATGTTGGCATCTCGCATGTCTTGTGGAACTGAGCCTTCATTCCAGCATTTACAGAGTGAGTAAGGTTTGGCAGTGTGGATATTATTGGAACTTTGAATGACCTCAGAGGGATACTGTCTTTACCAGGACCATTCCCTGATGGAAGATTGTCGATGGCTTTCTGGTTTTCGGATATTTTGGTTCTCTATTTAGTTCATCAATCATTGGTAGCGGATCAATGACATCGAGGGCAGATTGGGACACTTTGTTCTCCCTGGACTAGAACTCTGAGTAATGTTCAACCCATCTCAACATCTGCTTTATTTTATCGGGAATTTTTACGCTAACACAGCCTTCGGTTGTGCTATTTTGCTATTAACAGGTCCAACAGCCTTCTTGGTACACTTTCCTGCGTGCCTCATATGTTTCCTGTATCTGCAGAATGCTGTATATTATTGCTCATATCCATCCAGTAGTTGATGGCACAGCTCCTTGCAATTTGTTGCATATTCTGTCTGGCAGTTCTTAGAGCTTGGAGTGTTCCTTCATTTGGCGTATTAGTGTGTATATGTGGGGCTGTGCACTTCGACCCAATAGCTGGTGTGAGTATAATGATATTTGCTTCAAACCAATAAGCTGACTGTCTTTTGTTTTTACCAACTATGTTGGTGGCAGATGAATGAGTCGTGTTGCGTAGATGATCCCAATAATTGTTTTCAGTTTCGTTTGTAGAGTGGGTATCACTGTCTTCAGCAGAGAATCCTCAAATTCAGCAACTTTCACAGGGTTTGTTGTGTCACAGACATCGTTGCGGGCTGTTTACTTTTTTTGAGCGTTACATCGTTTTTGGTTGAACTCTTAGTTTTCAGAAAACTAGAGAGGCTATGCATGTCGGTAGTCGGAATAAGAATAATATGTATAATATCAATGGTAGGAATTTAGCGGTTTTCCAGACGGAAAAGGATTTCGGTGGTCATTTGGATTCTTCATTGAAACCATCTAAGCAGTGTATTGACGCTGAGAAGTGATCTAATTGGATTCTTGGGTTATTAAACGTTATGTGGTGTTCTTCCATAAGCATATTATTGTGAAATTGTACAAGTAGATGGTTATGACTAATCTGGAGTATGCTATTCAGGCTTGAAATACGATCCTAGATGATAATATAGTTCTGGAGCGTGTTGAAAAAAGGTCTACTAAATTAGTTCCTTTAGTTATATGTATACGAGCAACGATTGACTTATCTGAAGAACTTGGATACGATCGTGGTGATTTTATTCAGGTGTTTACAATTGGGCATAGTTTTGGTAATTTGAATTTCGATGTTTTTTTTCGCTGTCTGATTATTATGGCACTAGATGTCATAATCTTACATTACTTAACGAGTATTCTAGGTTAGATGTTAGGAAGTTTTCCTTATCAGAGAGTGTCAATGCCGTTAATAATGGTCTTGATATATATTTTTGTGACTGTAGACAGGTTTGGGAGGTTCACGCCATGGTTAATATAAGTTCAGAATAATATAGTGAGGACTATGTCATTGCTGATCTTACTTTCCTTAATTTAACTTAAGAAAAGTGTACATCTTCTATATTCTTTTGGGTATACCCCTACTGCCCTCTGATCTTGTAATAATCTTCGAAATTATCTTTATTAACTTTCGATCCCAGGATGAGGATGTCGAATACGGAGTGAGGATGATTATATTTCAGTGGTCTCTAACGGGTATAACAAAGATATTTGGGTAGCTCATATATAATAGTCCATGGGACAATAAACGAAAACAACCCCCCTATGTATTATTGCCCACCCTTTTTTTAGTTAGAAAGTATCCTAAGGTAATATAATTTGCCTGTTTGCCATTATGAAAGTGGTGGATGGGTGAATTTAAGGGCGCTTCCCATAATAACATCTAAAATCCTAAGAAAAAAACTCATATATGGGCTTAATAGTAAGTTGTGAGGTAACTTTGAGAAGTAAACCATCTAGTTTTGATTATTTTGGCCAAGTCTGATGGCAAATTCCAGTAATTCGAACTCAGGGCGCTGTCCAAATTACTTCTAAATGTCCGACAAAGTATACCATGTAGTACAAATACCACAGTTAGTTAAGTTTACAATGGATTAATACCAAATTAATTATTAACATTTCTACTCATACCTATATAGAGGGGAAGATAATAAAAGTAGAGGGCGCTGTTAAAATGGCTGAATAAAATAATTAACGTATCTTTCAATGGCTTACATTGATGATAGTTATGTTATGAAATCATGAAGACATATATATATTGGTTTAATATGCTTTTGATTATAATTTTATATAGCCTAACTTGTGTTTTCTTTTCGTTACCATAAGCTTATGCCATCTAAAAGTAGATCATGAAGTTATAAATTGATGGCGCTGTTCAAGTTTCTTATTATATTCGCCGGGGAAACCAATTATACTCCACGCAGTTAAATGTATAGGGTCTGCCTGCCTTGAAAACAATTTTGATAATCCAATAATTTTGGATATAGGCATATACAGGTGTATATTGGTTGTTTTCCTTGATGTTTATTATGTTACGAAATGATTGTAGGATAATACATAAATATTATCCAACAATGCACCCAACCCATGCAGCCATTGATCCACCCATTTATCAATCCATCCATTCATACACATACCATTTCAACTACCCATGTATCTAACCATCTATTCATCCATCCATATATCCACCAATCGACCCAATCATCGATCGACTCAACCACCGATCCATTCTTTCGTATATCCATCCATCCAACTAACTACCCAGCACTGCACCCATGTAACTGTCGATTAAACCATCCATTCAACTATACACCCAGCTACCCACCTACCCAACTATCGATTGAACCATCTACCCAACCATCGAGCCACCAATCCATCCAACCATTAATTGATCCACACATCCACCTGTCCATACATTAATATTTCCATATACACATTGCCGCCACCAACCCACATAACTATCAATATGTCCATACATTCAACCATCCACACATCCATTGGCACATCAATTCATATGTTCATTCACCCATTAATCCACCCATCCATCCATGCATGCATCCATCCATCTATATATATACACATCCACACATCCTGCAATATATATATGTACATCCACCCACCTTTCCAGCCTTACATGTATGCACCCAATCAATAATCCACACATCCATCCATACATACATACATACACATATATACACATATATCCATCCATGGATCCACTCAATTATCCACTAAACCAGATATCCATCCATGCATATATCCATCCATCCACAAATCCACCAATATAGCTCTCCATCCATACAAACATGCACCCATCCATCCACCGAATCATCCATTCCACATCCATTTAAACATCCACGTGCAAACCCATCCACCCACCCATATATCGAAACATCGATTCCATTATCCTGTCCATCCATCCAAACATACATCCATGTATCCATCCATACAACCATCTCTCCACCTATCCAAACATCCACCATCGATATATCCATATATTCACTCGTTCATCCATTAACCATGTATCCATTCATCTGTCGCTCCACCCATATATCCACCTACCCATCTATCCATCTACCCATTCATCCATCCATCCATCTATCCACCCATTCATCTATATGTAATCCATCCACACAACATCCACCCACCCACCTAATCAACCATACATACACACAAATATACATACACGCGCATACTCACGCATCCACCCATATATCCAACCATTCATTCCATCCATAGATACAATTAGCTACGTACCCAAACGTCAATGCACCCGTCGATCCACCAATCTGCCCACACATCCTTCAATCCAGCCATATTCCCAACCATCTATCCTCGCATCTATCCATCCATCCAGTCATCCTCCTATCTATCCACCCATCCATCCAGTCATCTATGCACACATCCATCACTACAGTCATATATACCTATATATACCCACCAACCCAATAATCTACCCACACATCCATCCATCCATACACCCACCCATCCATACGTCCATCCACCCAATCAAGCATCTACCTAACCACCCACCTATACATCCAACCAACCATATGTATGTATTATACACACCTACCCACACACACATCTAACCATACATTCCATCGTCATCTCCATTCACACATCTAACTATACATTATGCATCCATCCATACATCCATCTACCCACGTATCCATATAACCATCCACACATCCATCCATCTACCCACCCGTACATCCGACTGTATACTTCATCCAGGCATCCGTTCATACATCCATACATACATCAATTAGTACACCCACCCATACAGACATACATCCACATATCCATATATACATACATTCATACACCCATCCACCCACCACTATCCAAGCCAACCATCCGTGCAATCATTCCATCCACCCATATATTATATTCATTCAACCATCCATGCATTAATCCACCCACCCATACATTCGTTCACCCCATTCAACTATCCATCCATACATCCATCAATCCATCCGTCCATACAACCCCTACCTACCCATCCATTCACCAACCCCATATACATCCAGCCAATCATCCATCCAACTACCCATCGAAATATCCATTTGATTTACTCATTCAGTATTTTCACATGATTTCACAACACTTAAAAGTAAACAAATCAATGAAAATAACCTAACGCAACTTTTATTTGGTGAGTAGCATACATACAAGACTTCACCGAACACATATTTTCAGTGTTTGACTTCAAATGATCCTTGATCTCCACCAAATACAACACAAGTCATGTATGTATGTAGATAGAAAATGTACCTGCCTGCCCGTCCGGCTTATGTATGTGACAGTACTGTAGTTGATGCTCTGCTATAGGAATACATTTATGGATTGGTATATACGAAAATAATATTACAATGTGATATTTTAGTAAAATTTCTCTACATATTTATTATTTTTATGATATTACGTATTTTTTACTTATTTTATTATTTTCTTGAGTTTTTGTTTTTTTATATTATATGGAATAAAAAGGTTTTATTTGCGACTTTCGTAATTAATTCAATATCAACCCTATCAACAACAGCGTTATGCCACACAAATGATGTGTTTACGTGCTAAAATGTGGACAACATAAGCAACAATTGCACGTTTGCATTACATTCGATTGTAATTATCATCTGACTCCTTCACGGTTTCAAATGGATGGACATGATGTCAAAATATGCTCAAGCCACAAGAGATAAAATAGACAGAAGGACAATTGCTTATCACGCGGAGTGCTATATTCCTCCCACACCAATGTAAAATAGGATGTATGTATACTACCCATCCAATAATATAGAGCTAAACACCATAACGCAACCAATGTAAGCAGAGGAGTCAACATACTTTTGAAACCGGGGTTGATAATAATTTTTGATGAGGGGAGCACTTGCTCTAGTTCACCATCTAATGGAAGCGCAGACACCGGTTGACGCGTGGCGTACAATACCATTTTGAGAATCCAAACACTCCTAGATCGTAGGAAATGGCACTCTTGAGACATTCTTGAGATATTTTCGTTTTTAATAGTTTTTAAATGGAGTGTATGTTTTACCATTTAATATAGTATTCCCTCACAGGGAGTTCTCTAGGGCTCTATTTGTGAAGGTTAACGTTATTTGTACACAGTGCCTGTACAGTGTATTTTTATTACGCTTACTTTAAAACAATGTATATAATATTAAGAAGTTAAAATTTATGATGTGAGAAATAATTAATACATAGGGGCTATATTCAATCAATACCATTTATTTTAATATAGTGTTATTAAGTTATTGTAATGATCTAGGTTTACGCAAACCAAGTTAACTACATTTGACATAAATAATCATAATATCTTAAGCCGAATATGATTCATCATCAGTATCATATATATATCAATTTGTCTATACAATTAACAACCTTTCTGCTCTCCGTTAAATGCAAATTTGTTAATGTTTCTGTACTATAAGTATGGTTCTTATATATATA
>JAODAI010230952.1:0-10363 GCA_027575025.1 Scotoplanes globosa | reverse complement strand
AGTACCGGGCACTGGTCTACAGTATGTGCATTATTGTACTATAAATGAGTACCGGGCACTGGTCTACAGTATGTGCATTATTGTACTATAAATGAGTACCGGGCACTGGTCTACAGTATGTGCACTGTATAGTACTTATTGTGCTGTAAACGAGTGTGAATTGGAAAGCTTCCCAGGAGTTGAATGGTAATTGACTGAATATTGATTTAATTAGTTTAAATCTCCACACATGTATATAGGCCTATACAGCAGCATGTATGCACAGCAAAATAACTAGACTATATATATACCGTACACTAGACTATACCGTACACTAAACACCCTACACACTGTACTGAAATAGGTGACAGTGGGAATAATTAATATATTATGATTTTGCAATTGTCATTTGGCACAATGGAAGGTGACAACTCAATATTATCAGTTTAGTTATATAATTACTATTGATCAATGAACACACCACCTACTAATATATCAGAATGCCCACAAACTGACAACTGACAAATATCTAGCTGGTTCATGGATTGATCATGTGTAACCCTAGGCTTATCAGGCTATGGACCCCTTTGAAAGAAATACCACCCCCTATATTTGTGACATATTACGGGACTCATTATAAACAAGACTTTCATTCCTGACATAATGACAAGAACATATACACCACACACTAATGTGCGCAACTCTGGCTTACCGCAGCGCACGCTTTGGGTGCTGCAAACGATCCCTGGACTCTGACATCAGGAATTAAACCACTTATTAAACCACTTATAATGAGTCCCACACAAGACTGTAGAATTAGGGCTCTGATAAGAATTCAGAAACATTACATTATCACATGATCATTCTCCTATATTGTGATTGGTCGAACATCAATGGAGAACGGTCTCAGTCATAGGCAAAGTTGTGAATTGTCAATAATCAACATTACGTTACAAGAGGTTCATTATGCTAGCCTCCAACATGTAGTGAAACCTACCAACATATCACATACTAAAATAGTTGTTGCATCATTCATACACTCTGCAGAGTGAAGCAGCAAAATTAGGCTTTAAAATATCTGATTATTTACTTTGACCTAGGTCATTGTGGGGTGGGAATGGAAGATTTGTGCAATGACGACAAAGTGATGATGACAGTGAAGGAGATATATAAGTTAATACTACAATTTGCAGGCCAGAGGAGAGCCATGGCACCTAAGCAACGGTACAAAGGTGGTGCCAGCGAGCGGGGGTGGTGGGGTCGAGGAGCTGAAAACTAGGAATCCGGCGGGAAATTTTTGCTATGTGATATTATTATTCAGTGAAGAAATTATATTTAGCACCCCTCTTCAAGGCGTTTGAATCGGTAAACAATAACGTTCACACAAGCAGTATTTGTATTCTGTTAATCAGCCAATCAGCAATGAACTTATGCCTTAGTCATG
Source organism: Scotoplanes globosa (assembly GCA_027575025.1). Taxonomy (NCBI): domain Eukaryota; kingdom Metazoa; phylum Echinodermata; class Holothuroidea; order Elasipodida; family Elpidiidae; genus Scotoplanes; species Scotoplanes globosa. The sequence continues at coordinate 8,940 of JAODAI010230952.1, read as the reverse complement.
GGTGCACGGTAATACACATAGTATAATGGAATGACATAACGTGCAGAAGCCATATATATAGTAGCATGGTGTGAAATAGCGTATGTCAGCGTGCCTGTGACACTAATGCACTTGTAATTCCCCCCCCCAGGCATAGCGGGTAGTTTGCTACCATTTGGCTGGGAATGTTCACATTTTTGTGTCTCCGCTATACTGTGAATGTACCTGCAACACCAGTGTAAAGGGGATGTGCGCAGTGAAAATTGGGCCGGGATTGTGACCCTGGAACTTGCACCATATGTAATAGCAATATAGCGGGGATTTAGCCGGAACTTACAGAAGCCGGGATGTAGCGGGGATGTTCAGCAAAATAATGCCCCGCCCTGCCTGTTCATGAATGTAGCCGGGAAAGAAACGCCCATGTTACAATTGTGAAAATAACACCCCCGTTACAGTCCCGGCTATGCCCGGGTGGGGGTGGGTGATTACAATTGACTAAGTGCATAACTTTGGATGGGCGGGTACGTAAAAGGTCCCTACAGCAAGCCCGATCAGACCTACATTTTTTGGGTATTTAACTGATTCTAATACCAATTTATGGATCGTTCTTCTGTAATATTGACATTTGTTATTGACTTGTTGTTGAAAAGTTACTTATAAATGCAGATATTAGACCTAAAGATCACATATTTATTATCAGGAAATTTGTCAAAAGTGTGTGATTCACAATGAACACGATTTTATGTATAGATTTTTACAATTTAAAAAATAATTTATCCTCTTGGCGGACTTGTGTTTTTTACAAACCTGTAAATTCGCAGATGAGCAGATTCGCCAGACATGTTATTTTTTATCTTATTTCGCACCCTGTATAGCGATTGTGTGCTAATCTGGGAACCCGCTAATCTAGCTTCTCAATTTCAGCACATGGGATTACACTGGCAGTCTTAGCACACATTACAGTATTAAACAAGCACCCAACCTGCATCTAATGACAAGTTATTACCAGCTATCTGACCAGACACAGAGAGAAGTTAGGAAAAGGCAAGGGGTAATATGAATGATATCAGTTATCTGTCTGTGCTTAGTATCTGTTGTGACAGTGAGATGGAGTGACAAGGTCATTAAACAAAGGGGTCAAAAGTCATTAAACAAAAGGGGTTAAAGAAGGTCAATATATTATTGTGTCAACAATATCATCAATCACTCAACCAATGTGGCAGATAGGAAGTAGTTATCTTATCACTTTCAATCACTAACTTCTTCATAACTCTTTATACACTCCCACGTAGTATACATGTATACCATCGAATACCCAACTCCCTGAATACATACATAGCCCTGCATAGACCATCAATTATTAGAAATATGATAGATCAGTAAATTGAGCTCCAGGGGATTTTCCACAATTTCATGTGGTCTGTATTCTAAAAACAATTTAGGTCCCTATTTAACTGATAATGAACCATTGGCATCACATTGCAGTGTGACTGATATTATTAGCATAGCAGCTCAGTTTTACAGCATTTCTAATAAATTAGAAGAGCAATTTTACTATCCTGGTGAATTTCAAGGGGTAATGTAATATTTTTTAAATTCTAACAATGCTTTTCATAATGTTTGGTTTAAAAATTGCCTTATTTTTTTAATAAATTGAAATATAACATACCCCCGTCCCCTCTCCCCTTAACCCCACACATGGTGTATTGTATATTGGTAAACCACCCATCTAACGAAAATTGTGTGTGAACCTAGTTGACCGTCTAAGCCCCATAAGGGGAGTGGCAGACATTAACAACTTCATTATACTGTACTCACCATCAGCCAGCCATTCCTCTTGGAGTTCATCTAAGTCTTCAAACAGTTCTGTCAACAAAGAGTGGATGATTGAAATATATTTATATGAAAGCTACTGTAAATGATAACAATAATTCTGTAAAATTGATAAACTGTCATCTATAGCCACTATACTACATACATGTCTGTACAATATTGGAAAGAATTTTTCCACTTTCCAATACTTCCTTCTGATAAATAAAGTTAGGTTCCCAAAATGCAAGAAGTGTGAAAGGCACATGATAGAAAATTTAGATTATTATTTTTCTTGAAAAAGTCTTCTTACCATACTGCATTATTTTTCTTGAAAAAGTCTTCTTACCATACTGCAGCAACTAAAAATTTACATTTTCTAGATTTTGGTATCAAAGGGGCCTACAGTATAACCTGCTCCCACGAAAAGAGCATTAAAACATTAAAAAATCCGAGTGTGGGGGTGGAAAATTTATGGACAACATATAATTTTGCAATGCATTCAATGTCATTTTATGGATAAACTACTACATTGTTGTACTTTTGGCTTTAACTACAGACATTTGTTATTGTTTATTACACAGTATTTAAAACCTAACTTTTAAGTCTACTTCTCACTACTATACAGTTCATTCTCTTGAGACAGATGCAGCAGCTAATGTTTGACAGTCTTTATTGAACCAAAACAAAATATATTTCTAAAGGTATTGAACTATCTCTAGAATCATACATAATGTATAGCAAAGTCATATTTGCCCGAAATCAACTTTAAGCTGCCTATTATTATAGCAAGTCACATCCAACTTAGACTTATCAAGCCGAGGTGACTCAGACTGGTGTGTACGTGCTCGCTCACTCTAATATAACATACATTAAAATAGAGCAAACTACTTGAAAATAAGACAAGACCCTTGAGATAACATTATTAATTCAACCTATCTCCAAAGTGATATAGCAGGCCTCCTGTATATGTTGTTTGTATGCAACAAGCCGACAAGGCGTAAAAAGTCATTAATGAGTTTGAATCGCGCAGTTTTCCATGAAAATGGATCTTATATTTTAATTCAGTGTAATAAATAACTAATAATAAACTATGAATTATGTCAATACTGCCTCAGAATATATGCGGAAATGTTATCAATGCCTGCCAACTATAAAATATACAAAAAATAATATCAAGATAGAACTATGTGTTTGTAACATATATACAACAGTCGTTGTTCGTACAACATTTTTGTCTAATTAGTATGGATTGGCTTTTCTATGACCAAGTCCAGGGGTAAAAATTAGCGGTCGCCCGACGCGACCATTAAACACCCCCCGGGACAGTATCTTTTTTTGAAAATTTTGAAAAAATATATTAATGAAGAAACCTTTTAGTTTATCATTGTACTGTACACCTGTTATAATGGATACTGCGACATCTTTAAGGGGGTTAAAACATTGTATTGTTATTTAAATAACATCGGGACTCATGATAGTAGCAAAAATATGCAGTAAAAAATCAGGGCCGGTAACAATTTGGCCAGGGCCAGTATCATTTTCAACTAACTGGCCCTGTGGCCGGTATGGTATTGGGCCTAATTTTTACCCCTGCATCCAGTGTGTTATATCATTGCACTGTGGAATAAATTTGAAGCCAAATTCCTCGGACATAAACCCATTCCCGAAAGTATTTTGTTCCTAATTTTGTTCGTAAATTACGCAAACGGCTGGTGTAACGTCAATTTTGGTGATAAAATTTGTTGAAGAAATAACACTTACCTATCTCAAGAAAGATTCATTCATCATTTCAAGATATGCAAAGTCTGGTTGTAACACAAGGAATTGATAAGAAATTTTAAGTTTCCAAGACCGAATTTAGAGTCCAATAATAAACATTTTTTAGATCCCATTTCTGTTCAAATGCGACACTGTCAAAAATATGTGGTCTACTTGTCTACACTAGTATAATATGCACGGGCTCACTGCACATACTTGTATGCAGCGTTATGAAACATTACTTGCTTTCCCTTTCAAAGTTGTCAACATCCTTTCAGTCAGGAAAATCAACTGTGCGTGACAGTTGCTATTTCTAAAGAATTATTAACTAAAAAAAAACATTATTTTTTAATGCAATAAATTAGGACATTGTAATTAGACTAGTGTGATTTGAAGCTTTTCTACAGAAGTAGACTTAACAAACTATCACTTCTCTTAGTTCTTTTGTGGGCATACACTTTTGTGTGCACGTTACAAACTCCATACAGAAGTTTTGTGAATTACATTTGTGCCCACATCTGCTGCAAATGTAACGCGAGTCACGTTGCAATTGCCCCTTTCATTTTAGTAGCATGCTCCAGAATATTTTATCCTTAATTTTCGATTAATTTTTATTCTATGAAAACCGTGAAGTGAGTGTTCTACTTAATCAAGCCACGTGTGCAAACCTTCACGTATGAGAACCTCAGGAGAGCTGTTTTTCAGCTCCTGGGAGATTAAGGAGAGCTTTTCGCTCTCCTGAACATGTCACACATTTTTTCTGGTCTATATTTCCAGCAAAATGGGGCTAAATGTAACGTACTATATATCATTAATATCACATTGCGATTTGGAACCAATATTAGTATAGTAATATGAGTTTTACCTTCAGAAAAAAGAACAATCAATTGCTCTCCTGAGCACTTTTCAGGAGTGCCTTGGAGCGTGATCGCGCCGGCGCTCCTTATAAATGAAGGTCTGGTGTGTCACCAGAATACTCCCATCACATTAGAGGCGACTCCTGAACACCAGACAGAGCAGCGGACATACCTACAGGCTGGTTAGAGGTGACTCCTGAACACCAGACAGAGCAGTGGACATACCTACAGGCTGGTTAGAGGCGACTCCTGAACACCAGACAGAGCAGTGGACATGCCTACAGGCTGGTTAGAGGTGACTCCTGAACTCCAGACAGAGCAGTGGACATACCTACAGGCTGGTTAGAGGTGACTCCTGAACACCAGACAGAGCAGCGGACATGCCTACAGACTGGTTAGAGGCGACTCCTGAACAGCAGGCAGAGCAGTGGACATGCCTACATGCTGGTTAGAGGTGACTCCTGAACACCAGGCAGAGCAGTGGACATGCCTACAGGCTGGTTAGAGGCGACTCCTGAACACCAGACAGAGCAGTGGACATACCTACAGACTAGTTAGAGGCGACTCCTGAACTCCAGGCAGAGCAGTGGACATACCTACAGGGTTAGTGGTGACTCCTGAACACCAGACAGAGCAGTGAACATACCTACAGGCTGGTTAGAGGTGACTTCTGAACAGCAGGCAGAGCAGTGGACATACATACAGGCTGGTTAGAGGTGACTCCTGAACTCCAGACAGAGCAGTAGACATACCTACAGGCTAGTTAGAGTTGACTCCTGAACACCAGGCAGAGCAGTGGACATGCCTACATGCTGGTTAGAGGTGACTCCTGAACACCAGACAGAGCAGTGTACCTACCTACATGCTGGTTAGAGGTGACTCCTGAACTCCAGACAGAGCAGTGTACATGCCTACAGGCTGGTTAGAGGCGACTCCTGAACACCAGACAGAGCAGGGGACATACCTACAGGCTGGTTAGAGGCGACTCCTGAACACCAGGCAGAGCAGGGGACATGCCTACAGGCTGGCTAGAGGTGACTCCTGAACACCAGGCAGAGCAGTGTACATGCATACAGACTGGTTAGAGGTGACTCCTGAACCCCGAATTCAAGATAGAGTATATGAATATAAGATCACTGGATCAAGGCCTCAGGAATGGTGACAACTTCATGTGCAGAGCATCGGCCATTCCGACTCGTTGAGCTACAAGATCAGACATAACTGTCTTAGAGTAGCGGACATACTTACGGATGTTCCGACACGTTGAGTTACAAGAATGGACATACCTGTCTTAGAGTAGCGTCAATACTACCAGACAAGAACAGGTATAATACCTACGCCTACAGAGGCGGACATGCTTACAGGCTAGAGAGAGGTGACTCTTGAATTCTGAATTCAAGATATTTTATTAATTATAAGATACTAGATCACCTCAGGAATAACGATATCATGCCCAGAGCAGAATGGTGGGCTACAAGACCCGACATACCTACAGTCCTGCTGAGAACATGTGAGAGGCGAGCCTTGAGATCGTAACCAAGATACAATACATACATACAGTCCTGCTGAGAACATGTGAGAAGCGAGCCTTGAGATAAACCAAGATACAATATATACCTACAGTCCTGGTGTGAACATGTGAGAAGCGAGCCTTGAGATAAACCAAGATACAATATATACCTACAGTCCTGCTGAGAACATGTGAGAAGCGAGCCTTGAGATCGTAACCAAGATACAATATACAGGAGCTCTGAATTTAAGATGCAATATTGCTCTGGGATAACGATGTATCCGGTGCATCGGACTTACCCATTGGCTGAATGACTTCACCAGCCTACAACGGACGTACCCATTGGCTGAATGTCTTCACCGGCCTACAACGGACGTACCCATTGGCTGAATGACATCACCATCCTACAACGGACGTACCCATTGGCTGAATGTCTTCACCGGCCTACAACGGACGTACCGATTGGCTGAATGACATCACCAGCATTCAACGGACGTACCCATTGGCTGAATGACGTCACCAGCCTACAACGGACGTACCCATTGGCTGAATGACATCACCAGCCCACAGGCTGTATGAGAGGCGAGCCAGTAGACATGAAATCAATACTGAAAATAGATTTATCTCTTCCAAGTAGTGACAGCTAGCACCGGTGTTAATCGGGTACAATCATTGCTGAATCAATTGATCTGTAAAATAACTTTTTGATAATTAATATATCTACCCGGATCGGGTACCTATGCAAACATGTGTTGTACATAAATTTGTACTGTCCAATCAGATATATCGGTAGAGAATGACACCCGTTGGTTCATTTGTACTGTCCAATCAGATATGTCGGTAGAGAATGACACCCATTGGTTTATTTGCAGTGTTCAACACAGTTTGTCGGTAGAGAATACAAATGGCCATCGCTGTAAATCTATACAACATATTCAGGATTCAGGAGCCGCTTTTTAAACATCTGTTTATGTGCAACACAATTATTACTGTCAGTATGTGTACAATTTGTAATATGGAATATATTGAATGGTATCCATTCTTCTGTTTCCGTAGAATACTGAACTGGACTCATAACTTGAGTATAGCGTTCAGGATACACTACGGTATCAGATAAGATCATGGATGGTCATCTAGGGTGATTGACCAGATATGTCGAGGTAGGTATGAGTGATCCTAACCCGGGACCGCCATTTATACCTCCCCATCCGATGGACGAGAGTGCACATCAGACTTTGGCCACTATTTTCCCAAAGGCTGAAGGAGAGGTAGACCATAATTGAAGTAACAATCATAATCCACAGTTCTTTGCGAAGAACCCGAAACGAACCTGTTGGGATTCAAACCCTGCCCCCCTTGTTGCAAGTCGTGCACTCTACCGCTGAACCAGCTCACCTCATTGAGAGGGGTCATAACGTAAAAATCACCATTACAGAAAAAATGTCACTGTCACTACTTTTATAGTCACTAAACAGGAAACGTGAACAATAGACACTACTTTTATAGCCACTAAACAGGAAACGTGAACAATAGACACTAAAACAGAAAACGTGAACAATAAACACTACTTTTATTGCCACTAAACAGAAAACGCGAACAATAGACACTACTTTTATAGCCACTAAGCAGGAAACGTGAACAGTAGACTCTACTTTTATAGCCACTAAGCAGGAAACGTGAACAATAGACACTACTTTTATAGCCACTAAGCAGGAAATGTGAACAGTAGACTCTACTTTTATAGCCACTAAGCAGGAAATGTGAACAGTAGACTCTACTTTTATAGCCACTAAGCAGGAAATGTCAACAATAGACACTATTTTTATAGCCATCAATCCTAGTGGTTAAATGGCTCCTCAAGAATGACCCCACTGGACAGTTGGATCATAATGAATGACACCCATTCTGCAGAAAGCTGCTAGTGGATGACACCAATTGGTCAGTTGCGTCCTAATGAATGATGCCCGTTGGCCAGCATTGAGATTGGGTATACTCAGTACACCACCCAGTGGCGTAGCTATGGGGTTTGAGGAGAGACGAGTAAGGTATACAGGGAGGCATTTGAGTAATTTCATGTTTGTGTTGGGCTTACCAGAAATGGCATGTATTGTCACTTTTATTGGCCCTGGGGAAATCCCCCCCCCCTGGGTCAGTGTTAGCTCTCCCAGTAACAACGTCCGTCGCAAGAGAGTTTACCGTAACAAATATGATAATTTTATTAACCTTCCGTTTGATATTTTAAAAATTTAAAAAAGATATTAATAAGTTTGAAATTTGAAATATTTGTTGTGCTAGCTTTAGCTAAGTTCTTAACTGTTCTATGTTTAGCATACCTTCTGTTATTAAAGGTGTGTTTGGTATAAAGTATGTTAATTATTAATCACGTGTTTAGTATAAAGTATGTTAATTATTAATCAAGTGTTTAGTATAAAGTATGTTAATTATTAATCACGTGTTTAGTTTACCAGTAACATTATGTTATTAATCATGTGTTTAGTATATAGGCCTATGTTATTAATCTGATTACGTGTACCCAGTCAGAACATGTATTATAAGAGATGCACCGTGGCAGATCAGGTATTATGTCGGCATTCTTCATTGTGTGATAGGGGGGGTTTCCGATCAGGTATTAATTACGTCGGAATTCTTCATTTTCAGATAGGGGAGATTTCCGATTGAGTATTATGTCGGAATTCTTCATTTCATCACGTGTTCAGTGGAATATGACGGACTTCAACAAAATAAATTCAGCAACTTTGATATTAAATATATCCCTGATTTTGGTATCAAAGTAAGCGCCTTTCTTTTTGCACCAATAACTCAATATGACACGGGTTTGACATAATACCTGATCTGCCATGGTGCATCACATATGTCTATGCTATTACTCTTTATGCTATGTGAGTTTAGGTTGTCGGGGGCATACCGATATCCACCCCCACCTCCCATTACATCCTGGAGGTCTGGAGGTTAACGGACAACAACTTTGGTTGTTCTCTGCCCGTTGGCTGTACGATATCGTCC
>JAODAI010230841.1:0-10364 GCA_027575025.1 Scotoplanes globosa | reverse complement strand
GGGACAAGTGATGGTCTGTTCTCACTTAGGCAGTTGGTGGAAAATAAACTGGAGGTCAAAGGGAGTATGGCATTGGGCTTTGTAGATTTGGAGAAGGTTTATGATACTATACCTAGGGAATTAGTCATGTCTACACTGCGGTGGATGGGTGTCCCTGAAGCAGAAGTTAGAATGGTAGAGGGTCTTTGTGGAAGTACAAAAGGTATGGTTTTGATTGGTTCAATGATGTCAGAAGAGTTTGGGCTAAATATTGGGCTCAGACAGGGTAGTACCCTTAGTCCACTGGTAATGGACGTGATTAGAAGAAAGGTCACTACCAAGGACGTGCTGTGCAAGCTGCTATATGCAGACGACCTGGCAGTAGTTATGGACAGCAAACAGGAGTTACACGAGGTGTTGGTAGAATGAAAGGATTTATTTGAGAGTTTACGTATAAGCTGGATAAGACAGAAGTTTTGTTAGTAGGTTTGCAGCGACAGGAGTTGGGTATTGCCCTAGCTGGAAGAGATATTAAGCAGAGGGATAATTTTACATATCTAGGGGTATGTTATCTGGTGATGGACGGTCTGATGGGGAGGTGCGTAAGAGGATTCAGTCAGGGGCTCCTCTGTCTTTGAGAAATGTCGAAGGGGTTATGACAGTTAGGCACATTCCAAAGAAATTAAAAGGGAGGTTATGCACGTGGTGGCATTTCATCGAATGTAGCAGTATTATAATATTAAAAATCATTCGTTTTTGGCATGTGCATGCGTGTGTGGTGGTCACGGTGCATAATCATTGGATAAGCATAATAAGCATAATAAACGGTGCATAATCATATGGTGTTGTTGATTGGCTGAAAGTTTGAAACAGTTACTTTCGTCGTCACGACCGCCCAAAATGGCCACCCGGATGACGTCAGTTCAGATCCTCTATAATGTCGTGACCCAAATATTCATTATGTTTGATATGGTAAAGGTATATAGTATATAGTATTAAGTAAAGGTATATACTCTTAGAACCCGTCGACGAAATGTAGTCAATCAACAATGAAAGACGTACTAACCACGCCCCTTGTTGGTCTCCCAAATGGTTGAAATGCAATGATGTGCATTTCCAATTTGGTATTTGCAATATAACTTTTATAAATTTACCAATAACTTTTTCAATGAAACATCCAATTTGGTGGATGTTTTAACAATGTCCAAATCCATGCATTATTTTAGACGTAGTAGCTCTCAGGTTACATACATCAAAGGCAACACTTGCATGAACATATTGACTAACAATGGCTATCCACCAACTCTATACAGCGGTTTAATAATGACTGCACGTATACGACAGGCTAAATGTTCAATGATACTCATAAACCGAGTTTTTCGATGTATCGATAAATCAAGTTTACGGCGGTCGATAAACCAAGTTTATCAGTCGATAATCCATGTTTTCGGCGATAAACCAGCAAGTTATTTATCGACCGATATATTTGGTTCATCGACTGGAAAATCTTGATCTATGGACTCGAAAATCTTGGATTATCGAAACAAAAAACTTGGTTTATCGAATCGTTTTTTTTTGTTTCATCGAATCGAAAATCTTGGTTTATCGATCGCTTATCGGTTGAAAAACCTAATGATCAACCGAAAACCTTGATTTATCAACTGTCACACTTATGATTTCCCTGATTATGGAACACTTGGCTTGTTATATACGTGCATAAGAAGCGCACGACTATGAATTACACCTATATATATTGCAACTGCAGGCCTCTATACATATATAAATAAATTATGATGTGACTTTTCAATATTTATTCATTCATTCATTCATTTATTTATTTTTCTTCACAATAGTAATTCTTTTGAATAAGTTGTACAATGATAATGTCATATAATATAAGGAAATATAACTGCTTCTTTTCAATTTGGAGTATATTGAGAAAACTGTCCGGGATATTATTTCAAGAGATTTTCGACACTTTTGTATTGTATTGTATATTTAATAATAATTATTCAGATTTATAGCTTGGAATGTGATATTTATTAAACGTTGCATTCTTTGAAATGTCACATGACATATAAGTATATACTGTTTATGTGGACAATGTCAAACTCAAACTATATATCAGCGTATATATATATATTCATATATTCATTAAACGAAACTGATAATACTACATCTAATGTCACAAACAAACAAATTGGAGCAATTGCTGAACTTAAGAAAGCCACCAATATTGTTATTAAACCTGCTGATAAGGGGGGTGCCATCGTCATTCAAGATCGGACCGACTACCTTGGAGAAGGTATGCGCCAACTCGGGGATCCTCAATTCTACGGTCCTGTTGCTTTCGACGAGTGTGTGGGACATATAGAGGATCTCAAATTACTTGTGTCCTCATTTCCACCACATTTGCGAAAAATCCTAGAAAAGCTTATACCGGTTCAATCTAAGCCAGGAGTATTCTACATGCTACCTAAAATCCATAAACTTCCTCTCAATGAAGAAGGAGTGCCACAAGGGATTCCGCCCGGTAGACCGATCGTGTCTTGCATCGGTACTCTCACCGAACATATATCCGCCTACATAGACTCCCGTCTCCAGCCGCTCCTCCCGCAAATTCCCAGCTTCATCCAGGACACCACGGACTTCCTACGCAAGTTAGAAAACGTGGCAGTGACTGTTCCAGATTCGTGTCTACTTGTGACGATGGACGTGACTGGACTTTACACTAACATACCACATGATGAAGGTGTGAGTGCATGCAAACGCATGTTACTCAACTCTGAGAAAGACGGTAATATTGCTCACGAAATATCGTTATTAATTGATTTCATACTTAAACATAATATTTTTGATTTCGAGGGTGAATCTTTTATTCAACTCAATGGTACAGCCATGGGAACGAAGATGGCACCCTCGTACGCTAGTTTGTTTATGGGTGATTTGGAGCATAAATTCCTCGAGGCATCTATGAACAAACCCAGTTTGTATTTACGTTATATTGACGACATTTTTATTATTTGGGAGCATGGGGAACAATCATTGATTGAGTTTAAAACACTAGTCAATAGTTTTCACCCCACTATTAAATTCACAATGGAGTATTCTAAATCTGATATAGCTTTTTTGGATACCAAAATTATGGTGACCGATGGTGTCATTAATACATCCGTATATTGTAAACCCACAGATAGACATACGTATCTCAACTTCAATAGTAATCACCCCGGGCACATCAAAAGATCAATCATTTATAGTCAATTTTTGCGCTACAAACGAATATGTTCAAATTACAACATGTTTATTCAGCAATCTAATGTTCTTTTTGGACATTTCCTTTGTTGTGGCTATCCATACCGGTTGATTAACCAAATTTACAATAAAGTAAACCTTATTCCCAGAGGGAATCTCTTGAAGTACAATGTTAAATAAACTTCTGACCAAATTCCATTTGTCATTATCCACAACGATAAAATATTGCCCATTGTCAATCACGTAAAAAAAGATTGGACGATTCTCAACTTCGATAGAAGTACCAGTTCTATTTTCACTAAACAACCTGTTATAGCCAAACGTCAAACCCTTATTTGCGCCGACTACTTGTGAAAAGTAAACTTGTCACTCACACCACCCCACTACTGGAAATACTCCTTGTGGAGATTTTGCATCTAGTTTACCTTTTTGAAGAAAGAACCGGCCACCGCCAAGCTATTGCGGAGGCAAAGCTCTACCAAATCGCTGCCTCCCTGTTCCTCGTACCCCATCCAAAATTCCCTACACTATCTTCGACACCAACCCCTCTGACTCCAACATGGGCATTAAAGTCCCCCGCTATGCACAACATGGTACCCTCCTCAACCTGACACATCATCCTCTCCAGAGCATCTCTAAATGCAATCTTATCGGCTTCCATCCTCCCTGTTTGGGGACCATGTACATACATAATACCCACCAGCTGATTACTAAGTATAACCTATATCAGAATAGTTATCCCTTCCCACCTATCCACCCTCACCACTTCCGTACCCCTCCCTGCTCAAACTATGATACCCAATCCATTAATTTCGATTTTTAGTTTAACATGTGTAGTATGATATATTTAAACACATGAACCCACAAAAGCAATTTAAAAAAATGTTAGTTGCTTCACTGTTTCATGGTGGGGCAGTATAGATGTATACTGGTATTGCATTAGTTCGTGGGGTTTGCCACTAGACGGTTGTTTAATGGCCTTAAGAACTTCATGTAAGTCGGGTAGATTGTCCATATTCTGATTAGTGACAACTTGCTGATGGCTGCTTCGTTTATATGAGAAGGCCTGTTCGGTACGGCTTCGAAAATGTTCCGCCCATCTATCGAGAATATGTGATTTGTCAGTTATAAGATATGTCCCATCAGCACTGAGTAGAGGGGGGAGAACCGACCGGTTGTGGTCCGTACACCATCTTGATGGAGTCGTAAAAACGTTTCATATTGTTTGTGTTCGCATAGTGTTGGATTTCGACTTCTTTCTGGATCAGTCAAGTATGTTGCTTGCCACGCAGTTTATGTTGGATAGTGTTTCGGATATTATTGAACGCGGCTCTCCTTGCCGGACATTGGATATCGCGGAAAGCGCGATGTAGTCGGTGTGTCACCTCTAGAAATTTCGTCGTTGTTTTCATCGAACCAATCTTGATGTTTGGATTTTCTACGACCAATGCTTTTGAGTGATAATGCATGTACAGTATCACGAAAGAAAGATCACATTTCTTCAACATGATCAGTAATGTGGATGTTTTGGCAGCTCTTTTCAAGTTCATCCACAAAGGATTAACAGGTGTGAGGATTATTCAGCTTTGATACATCCATTGCAGTCGCTATGGGGTTTTACATCTGTGGGCACGGGGAGGCGCTTGGGGAAAATACGCAGTTTCATCTGTCAAATGATCCAGCAACCAGCACCATACATAGACTTGGTCACTCGTACATCCTGTCTGTCTTTTTTCGTCACAATAACTTAATCGACAAGGTGCCAATGTTTGGATCGACAATGTATCCACGATGTCTTGCGGCGAGTTAGAAGACGAAATAGTATGTTAATAATGAGAAGTTCATTTTCACAGCAAAACTACAGCAGCAATAGATCATTGCTGTTAGATTTGCCGGTACCATTCATGCCGATAACATTCTAACAAGTTTGATGGTCGGTACCCACTCGAGCATTGAAGTCGCCGAGATTGATGAGTTTATCAGATTTTGGCACTGCTGTAAGTAAGGTGTTAATATCTTCATATAACTTGTGTTTACTGTAATCGGGATTGGTGGTGATGGGGGCACAAGTGCTGATAATAGTGGCATTTGTATTCTCTGTGAGCGAGATGTTTAGGATATGAGTCGGTTGTTGATACCTTGTGGGAGGATCGACAGCTAAGTAACAAGTTATTTTTAATGTCGAAGCCAACAGCACGACATTCCTCTCTACTTCGTCACCTCAAAATTCTTGAGAGATTTCAACCACTTTTGTCTTTCCTGCAGGAGCGGTAAATATTCCACTACCCACCGCTTCCAAAATTGGTTGACAAGAAACGTAACTGACATTGACGCCATCGTCATTTCCCGATACTATCGTTCTTACTAAATATTCCTTGGGGCAAATTTGGAGAATCTATCATTAAGAGGAGGTGGCTCTATGTCAGCGGCTCTTTGTCACTTTGATTAAGACTAACCGGAGTGAGAGGTCTTGAATTTAGTATAGCTTCAACCTCTGTGAGCATAGTGGTCAACACTTATTGTGTTACTGACTGTCCCTTTAACAACGCTTTTAGGATCCGTCTGATCGACCTTATCATGCGCTCTCACACGCCACCCATGTGGCTAGCTGTTGGGGGATTGAATTTCCATTAAATTCCATTTATACTCAGGTGGCGACCAATCTTTCCTCCATATAGCTCCTGCGTAGCTTCACTCAGCTCTCTTTCACCTCTCTTGAAATTTGTACCATTGTCGCTATATATCTCTTCTGTATATCCTCTACGACCGACAAATCTTCATAAAGCGTTTACGAAAGTGTCTGTATCCAAGGATTCTACTAACTTCAATGTGTATGGCATGCATCGTCAAGTAAGTGAATATGCATACATACCGTTTCACTTGGCTGCGACCCCGCTTGACCAAAATAGGTCCAAACAGATCTACACCTACGTATGAGAATGGATGTTTGTGTGGTGTCACCCTGAATGCTGGAAATTCTGCCATAAGTTGTTCTCCACCGGAAGCATTTATCTTACAGCAATCGAAACACTTGCCTATCACCTTTCGCACGGCTGCACGTCCTCTAATCACCCAATACCTGTTTCGAATAGAGGACCATGTCATACTAGCTCCCATGTGACCTACTAAAGTGTGATTATATTCAATGATCAATTTGGTGATCATGTGATCAGGCGGTATGATTACTGGATGAGTATTTCCATAAGCAAGTGGAGCATTACTTAGCCGTTCTCCAACGCGCAGCACTACATTGACTATAATTGGATGCAGCTTTCGAAAGGGTACTGAAACTTTTCCAATTTTTACCGTCCTTTCCAGTGTGCGCCTTTGTATCCATGCATTCAGGATATTCATTTCGCTGTAGCCACTTGACTATTTCATCTTCGGATTCTCTTAAGTCTGACGCTAACAGCATTCGATCTGCTTTATCATCTTTTAGTTTTCTCATGATATGCCGTTTATAGCGAAGTATCCAGGCGACACCTCTCTTCAGTCGGGTCCAATTCGAATACGACGGCATCAGTCGTTCAACTGGATCTTCTGTATAAACTACATACACACTTACCTCTGTGTCTACACTTACCCCTTTAACATCTGGATTCACTGTTAATACTCTTTTAACTTCTGGATACACTACTAATTCATCAGCTGAAACATTTCTTTATTCCACTATGAGAGGGGACTTTGGCCAGAACTCTTCAGTCTTCCACAAGAACTCTTGTCCATTTAAACAACGACACTTACCATTTAATTGTTCGGCGTCGATACCCCTTGATCCATCAGCCGGGTTAGAACCTGTATATACATGCCTCCACTGACTAGTATTGCTACTCTCTTGAATCCTAGTAACTATATTCGCAACAAACTTACCAAACCGTCGACTTTCGCTGCTGATGTATTGGATGACTAAAATTGAATATGTCCAACATGTTGTATCTTCGATATGAAGCCTTAATTTATATGTGGTGGATTGACAAAGCTCCACCCCTATGGCTGTCATCCAAATAATGTTTTTCTATAACAATAATGGTATGTACATGTATGTAGTACTATACTGTATATGTACTTTCTGCTGAATTAAGTGATTGTCTTTTGTGACCCCTTTCATTGTTTTCTTCAAGTACCGGTACAGTAGGCCTATCATGATCAACTTATTTTGCCACGTTGAACCTTCCAATCAGTTTTAATGCTGTGTGAGTTATACTTCCTATTTGTAATGTACTGTAAATAGTATGGTATGCCTATCGGTAGAGGTTTGGAATTCATTACCATGCTCCATCCACCCCACCCATTGTATTGTACATTGTGTCCCGTGTATTATCACTTTACAAAATTTGGGCTTAATTGTACTGGTGTAACTTGAGGTATTGCCAAAGCAAGCTTCAAAGTAAATATAAGGGCGCCCTTCGTTATAGTTGTAAATTTGATGCTCCATTTCTTCGTCCTGCGCAATATTTGTGACTGTGAACTTTTTGGTCATTTATAACGTCATTCTACATCATAATTGAATTTTTCAAGACCACCCTTATTGAATCTCATTTAGGAGCCTCTTTATGGCCTATATGCTAAAGGCCGACAACGGAAGGTCTGAGTTGCTTTTATTCGAATCCTTTCTGTATTATGATTATCTTCCCATTTTTAAGGTTATAAATGTAATGTTGGTCTGATGTTGTCCACAAATAATTTGGAAATTGAAATTGGAGTTGTGTGGCAGTGTGCATACCCGTGTACCGTGCGGATAATATTATACTACCACGCCTAGAGTATTTGGGTGAATGGAAGAAAGGGGCGGGTAATTTATAATTCCCCGTTTTAAAAGAGCGTTTTGAACCAATGGCCTAATTGGTTGATTATATATAGACATTAAATCGTACATAGGCCTGCCTATATGCACATACTATTGTATTTTATTATAAATTCCTGTCCAGTCATTGGTTGATTACATATATACATTAAATCAAATTTATATACACATTAAATCGAATTTATATGCATATATATTCGAATATGTATGCAATGTATATTCGAATATTAAATCAGTTATATGATGTATATTAAATCAATATACTGTGTACATATAGAAGCAATGAGCTATTGGCTACGTATATATGGGTATATATATTATAATTAATGTAATATATATTCGAATATATATACATATTAATAGGAATATATATACCCATTAATTAACTCTCCAATCAGTGGCCTACCATACACATTTTTAAGTGGTTTATTGTTTGCAACCCTAATTCAATTACAAATATAATTTGTACCTTATTTAGGTCAATAA
Source organism: Scotoplanes globosa (assembly GCA_027575025.1). NCBI lineage: Eukaryota > Metazoa > Echinodermata > Holothuroidea > Elasipodida > Elpidiidae > Scotoplanes > Scotoplanes globosa. The sequence continues at coordinate 1,840 of JAODAI010230841.1, read as the reverse complement.
TTTGAACTATTTAGCATCTAGGCCCAAGCCTCCTTGATATTATATTTTTTGTCTGTATGATCCCAGACGAATTGCAGCTACTCTCTTAGATAATCAACATACCTATACGTTGATCAGCATATTTGAAGAATGTAAGAATTCGCCTTACCTGAAGGCATTGACGAATCCCTCGATTTTTTAGGATTGTTCATATGCATACACACGTTAGAAAAACGATCCCCCATGCAGACTGAATTAACTGACAAACATACGGTAATTTATTCTTTCCTCGTGTCATGTAGTTGTTATCTTGATAGACATTATAATAATAAACACAGTAAGGCAACGAATATTATTCATGCATATTTGTACCTAAACACGGAAATGTGCCAATAAAATACACAAATTGCAAGGGATGCATTGCTTCAAAAACACACAAATCATCTACATTCCGGTGGATTCTCCCTCTGCATGGACCATATGCGGGTTCCTAATGCGGCCCCCCTGACCCCACGCCAGTTAAGTAATCACTTCGCTATATCAACGATACATCCAACATTGGGAGTGTGTCACCCAATCTCCATGTTGAGTTGGCCCCCATGTCACATACATCACCCCGCCGTAATACTAATAGTTCAGATCCATAGTATCGTCAAAAGCTCATTATAATATTTCGCCTATATTTGATTGCACCCTTCATGATACCAGACCGTCGGATGGAATAATAACAAACAACTTATACCCGGCATTTACAATATTTCCAATACTATTAACATACATACATATATGTATGTGTTCATAATCCTCAATGGGTATATCGAAGCGGAGACTATTATAGGCCATATGTTGAAAAGGTCCATATCTGATCAGTCAATCAATCATACATGTATGAAAGTAAGATAGTACCGCCTGTCAGCAATATGTATATGTGCATGTTGAATCCCTCTTTATTTATAGTCCACATATAAACATAAACTGAATTTGTACAACGTTTGATATTAACATATGGTAATCTTTGGCAAATAATCCAACTGTCAATGTACAGACAGACAGACGCTCTTCTCGTATATATTTTCATAAAATAATACAGATAACACCCCAATGTATATTCAACACCATAACACATACTACTAACTGCTAGAGATAATAAGTCGACGCTCCAGGTTGTATATGTTTTTCAAAAGACCAACGCGCCTTATTTATCTTGGAATTGAACAATAATACAAGTTGAACTCACAAAACTGGCTAACATTCCCAAGTATTGCATTCAATAAATAGAACACTGAAGTGTGCATGTGGCGAGCGAAATCACCTACTGAATTATACAATTGATTACAGCGAAAACCATTATTTTAAAATGGCTGGAGTTTTCTTTCTCATTTGCCTTTGCATTTCACAAATTTGTATAGGAAATACGGCTGTTATGGGAAAAAGTACCAACATGGATTTGCCTAAATCTGAATTATCCAAAGAAATCAAACTAGCATCTCAATATGAAATGCAAATATCTAAACTGGAAAGGAAAGTTTTGGACATTGAGGAGCAACAAAAAACATTAATGGTAAGTTTGTATCCAATATCAGGATTTTCGTACTTCAAAAGAGTGTTCACAGCCACGGAGAGTCAACAACTCTTGTGAAGAGTCTTGCATGTATGACTCTTCAATGGAGTAATACATTATGACTATTAACCCTTAATTTCCCGCATTCATATTTTCAAAAGGGCTAATCATGGTTTTATTGATTTTATGTCGATTTCCACTCAAAAGTGTAAATGAAAGGTACACATATTATGAAAGCTTATACAATCCTCTTTCAAATGGGATAGGTATCGGTGACCATATAATGATATAATCTGTAAA
>JAODAI010230730.1:0-10365 GCA_027575025.1 Scotoplanes globosa | reverse complement strand
GACATGCTCTGTGATAATCCTCCTCCACATATCTCGATCTTGCGCAAGGTTCATTGCATCATCGAAATTGTTAATGTAAACCATGGTCTACATTATATATAACACATGTGTATTACATTTAATATATACACGTGTGTGCATCATGATAAATATATAGCATGTATATGAAGTATGTATGTTACCTGTGAATTATATATGGGAAAAAGCCAAAATTATGCTCTAGGCTCGAGGAACGGGATTTGGTACACATTTGATTTTATCTCAACAATTGTGTACTCAGAAAAGTCAGTATACTAATAGAGTAAATACAGAGACTAACATAAGTCACGACAAAATAATTAAAATATATGCAAAGTGTAAAGTGTTGTCGTGGCAACGAATATTTATTGGCGCGAGGGACGAATGATAAAAAGTGGATGTAATAGCATCTGACAAGAATTTATCAAAATTAATAGGAATATATATTCAATCACTGCATGTATGCGAAAATATCAGTCTCATCAACGTAGTATATATATTTTGGAATTCGTGTGTTTGTACGGTGGAAAACGTTATATAAAGACTGTGGTTATTTTAACGCGCACACATCACAAGATACCAAAATGCGTACGCGTATGACGTATATGTTTATATTGATATGGACAGGCGTTTCCACCACTGCATATGGAATTGCACTGGGTGTAATGTTTGGCTATTATTATTACGCACTAAGCATAGTATAGTTTATATATGTTTTGTCAAGCTCACACAAACAGTGAAAATATTACCAGCAGTACATAATCCAATTGATTTAAAAATGTGACAATGTGAACAACTTTATGTATATTATGTCATTTCCCCTATCCCCCATATGCGTCTACCTCAAAACCTCCTAATACCCAGCCAATCATATATGGTACCTTGTTCGTAATCCATCATAAGAAGCAAAACATGTCATATTTCTGTAATTATCAATTTTATCAATTTCTCAAAACTGGTTTATGTACATTGTTAAAGCCGTAATTCCGTCCCTAGCATTGAATTCCGTCCTTCGCGGAAAAGTATATTACCAATTGCGCCCTTTTAAAAATGTTCCTTCATTTTTCCATCATTAATTGTATTCAAATCATATCGATAATTGATAGTTGACAGATTTCCAGGTCTATTGTAACTATTTGCGACATTTAAAAAACATTTTTCGTATTGAAAACGTGAGGGACGGAATTTTGACCCATTTTTTACTATTTTTGTCATTTTGCACCCTTTTTTCTTTTTTTTAATAATTAAATTCCATAAGAAAATACTACCCTACCTACTATTTTCAGACAACTGAATTCCTCTTACTCATTATATTTTTTGCTTGGTCAAATTTACTCAATTCTGTCCCTCGCGCGTAAATTGCATCATTTCTGATTTCCATGATCTATCATTGCATTGCACAATTTTTGGATTTTTTAAAATGAAATTCATGAATTCCAGTTAATATTTATACCTGTACTATTAATCAAAAGTTTTTCCCAAGGAAATAACTTTACTTTTGGGAGTAGATGGTGATCACATTTGGCTTTGGGCCATATACATTATGTGAAATAAGAATATTGTATCTCTTCCTTCCATATCAGCGGCGTAACGAGGGGACAATTGGGCATATACCCCTCCCAGGAAATTAATAAAATAAAAAGGAGACAAAATAGGGAAAAACGGAGAAAAGGGAAATTTGTGAACAAAAATTTGGCTTGAACTTGCATAGAAAAGTTTTACAACAAATTGCATGCGAGGATACCCAGTTGTACGCACCAACCAAATGGCGCTCTGCTTAGATGGTGTATGTATCAGACAGATCAGTCAAATAAACATATCAGTAACATGCACCCCCCCACCACCACACCCCACCCCGTCAACAAATTCCTAGCTATATGCCACTTTTCGATCGATAGTATTGTTTATGTTATATTTATACTTAATACATAAATGTTATTTAAAAAAGAGGGAAATAAATAAATAAGTATATCAAATGATGATAAGTCAAGTAAAATACCTCGTTCAATTGAAGACCTGATGCCGCCTGAATTCAACAAAGCAATACTAACATCAGTCCAATCGTCACTATCTTGAAAACTCAAGTAAGATTCCAGCATTCCTTTCGTAATCACGTTGCCAAGGTTACACTCCTTGATTCGACATGACGCCGAATCGCCGTCAAGACGAACAAATGTTTCACCCAAGAAATCGGTCCCCATGGCACGGATAGGTACAGCCCATTCGTTTATGGCGGCCAAGGTATCCGGATCTAATAAAAAAGTAAGAGACAGCGTAACAATCCATTCACTTTGTGAAATAAAAATAAATAAGAAACTGATGTTCAACTCTTCAATTTATAAATTTTCCCTGTTGACTATTACAAGTCGCTCAACATAGGCTTACTTAATCAGTATGCATTTAGTTAACCATATACTAAATATTACAGATCTTACACCAGTGGGAGGTTTTGACTAATACAATCACATCGAATTGGAACCTTTAACATTGCGAATTCGAATTATATCAATTTATGTATGGCATCGTAATTACTTTAATTAAAAGGTTAACCATTTAAAAGGTAGTTCATTCTCATAAACAATGCAAAACTATTTAAAAGTTGGTTCTCCATTGTAATGAATGATATGTTCTTCATAATCAAAAGATTGTTACAAATAAATCACCTCTGAATTAAGTCAATAATATATTTATACAAATTCATGACTTTATTTGCAGCGCTAACCAAGTTTAAATGTAAAACCATTTATCGAAAACAATTTACCTAAGCATTAAACAACGATTCCTATATTGCTACCTTCCTCGCACACTCAAGACACTATATCGCTGTGAAATATGTTTTCCATTGTAGTGGTTGATACGACCTTCATCATTAAAAAGATTGTGATTCATAAATTAACCTCGGATTTGAACCTTCAACTTTGTGCGAATTATTTCAATTTGTGTCTTCAACTTCAAGACTTTATTAGCAGCGTCAACTAGGCAAACTTAAAAGGGAAACAATTTTCCTAAATATAAATAAACAACCATTATGACAGGTATGAGTGTTACCTTCTACCTCGCTAAAATCCAGTAAAACAGGTGTTCCATTATAATGAAAGAGGTGAATGATAAGTCCAAATAAATTCATCTCGGATTTGAACCAGCAACTTTGCGATATCAATTATGCTCTGTCAATATATGTATACAACTCCATGACTTTATTTGCCGCGTTAGCTATTTAAGATGTAGACAGTCTCATATATAATACAGAATACTGCCCACATCAATACTCGTTTACATACTCAAATGCAGTTACGTCCTTCGTCCTTCATCACCCAAAGAATTGTGACTACATGTAGGCCTACTAATTTCACCTCGGATTTCAACCTTCAACTCTGCGAATTATATTAATTACTTTCTTCAAATCCATGATTTTTTTTATGCCTTAACCAACTTTAAAAGGGAAACCAGGAAACAATAAGCAACCAGCTCTATTTATCATTACCTTCTTCCACACTAGAATCCAGGAAAATGGGTTTTCCGCTATAATGAATGATACGTCCTTCATCATCAAAGGTAACCTGTAGAAAGCCAAGGAAACGGAAATAGCTCTGAACCTGCACCAGGAGTACTATGTCGTCATCATTTCCGCCGTGACGTATAACAGTAGGATAAGTACCGTGGACCTGCTCATCGGTAGGAGTTAGTGTATGCCTACCTGGAGAGTTATATATATATATATACATTGCTTGATTGGTTGGTTGATTAATTGGATATAGTGGTGCATTTGTAATATTTTAGTTTAAACAATTATTTGAATATGAGGGATAGTTTCGCATATCTGGGGGGAATAATTTCTGAGGTGGGCGGTTTGATGGGGAGGTGCGTAAAAGGATCCAGTCGAGAGCTCTAAGAAATTTGGAGGGAGTTATATTATATTATGTCAGATAGACGTATTTCTAAGAAATTAAAAGAGAAGGTATTGGGTACATGTGTTATCCCTGCATGTATTTACGGGCTTGAGACAGTGGCCCTGTCAGGGTCTCAACTTCAAATATGCGAAAATAATTGGAAGAGAAAGATTGCGGGGTTAGGCGGGTGGAGGAGAGGTTGGAGGATATACGGGAGGAGATTGGGATGAATAGGAGTCTTACAGAGAGGGTGATAGGGGGTGCGTGATGTGGGCTAGACATGTTGTACGTATGGATGAAAGATGACTCTCGAAAATGGTGATGTCGCATGTGGAGGTTGGTAGAAGAGGTAGGGGGAGACCTCCTCTGAGATGATAGGACTGTGTATAGCCACCATTTAACCACATTTTGCGTACTTCCATCGCTGCATCACACCTCTATAAGCGGATTATAAAAACGGGTGGCTTATGCTGCGGGGCAATATATTTCCTGACAATGACCTTACAATCATTAGCCCTCCACAATGGCCTCTTCCCAGCTACTAGAAAATCCACCTCTGTTTTGTGTACCCCATTCATATACTTTATGTTGTGACTGTCTCTCAAAGAAAGAACCAGCCTCAACGATGCCATTACGAAAACATAAATCTACCAACTCTCTTGCACTCCCTATTTTTTCATTAAAAATTCCCCACATACTCTTCTTCACCAATCCTAACCCAACCATGAACATTCAAATCCACAGCTACACATAACATCTGTGTTGATGGGGATGTTAATGCTCCTGTTGGAGTTAGAGGGATTTGTGAAGAGGAGTGTGTGTGTGAAAGTCTGGATTGGGTACGATAAATAGTAACGCCAGAGATCTGGTAGAGTTATACCTTCGTGATAACATGGCTGTGGCTTGTTCTTTCTTTAGAAAGAGAACCAGTCAGAAAATAATGTATATGAGTGGGCTAGCCAAAACATATGTAAATTTTCTAGTGGTTATAGGAAGAGGCAAGTGTGGAAGGTAAATGATTACACGGCCATTGCCGTGGAATATGCTACCCCACAGCACAAGCCACTCGTGTTTGTAATCAACTCATACACGCGTTGTGCAGCGAGGGATATGGACCAAAACGCTATGTGATTAACTGTGATTAAAAGGGACAGGCGGCTGCAGATATATGAAAAGGGCGACGCGTAACGTCCATAATGTACTTGGGCGGGTAGGAAGTGTAGAGGATGAGTTGAACCTTTTTTATGTGAGCTTTGTGGGTGAAGTAGGAGGGAAACATGCAAACGAGGAGATCATAGGTCAGATGCGGTGGAGGAAGGAGGTAGGAAGGGCGGTTAGGGGAAGAGGGGGGGGGGTTGGAAGCAGTTCGAACCCATTCAGTAGACCTGGTTGGTGCCCAATTGAGCTATATTTGGTTGAAGAGAGCGAATGTAAGCATGCATGACCAGCCCACATTATCCCCAATTGGGACCCAAAGAGGGATGCTAGTTCATAAATTGGAATATTATGGGCTTATAGTGTTTTAATGAGCTGTAAATCCATTAATTAATCAATAAACCAATCCATCAAGAAAATAAACCATTTAATTAAGGCTTTCAACATTTTTTCATTCAAGTTACAGCGGAACTAAATTGGGCCCTAAGAGGACAGCCCAAGTGGACCCTGAGGGGAATTGAGTGGACAGACTCGGTTGGTCCCCACTCAGTTAGCCCAGTTGTGGACCACTCAGTGGACAGTGCAGGCCATTTGGGGCCAACTCGGGATTGTTGCTGTGACTTAGAGTCTAGTGATGGGGTGCAACCTGATTTAGGTTAAGATTGAGGTGGAGGTACTTTCAGATTTGGAAGTGGATTGGGCTCTGAGAAAATGAAGAGGGATTAGGATGCGGGTTTGGATGGAACACGGGTGGAAATGTGTGTTATTATAGGGGAGGTGGGAGTGAAGTAGTTAGGGAGATTAATCAACATATGTTTTAAGGAGGGAATTACTCCGAGTGACTGCCAGACTGGACTAATTGTGCCTATTTGGAAGTGAAAAGGTGATGTTCATGACCATGGAATGTACTGGGGTATCACGTTATTGGGGCAGGTTTTTAAGTTTCTGAAAAATATATTGGATAGAAGAATTTGGTCAATGGTTGAGAAGGAGAATGGGGAGGAACAGCATGGGTTTCGCATGGGTGGAGGCTCGGGCGATGGTCTTTTGTCACTTGACACTGTAAATGTCAAACGGAGTATATTGGGTTCATACAGTGTAGTGCCTTACGTCATCTACTTTTCATTATGGTAATGGAAGTTATTAGCAGGAAAGTCAGTAAGAACGTCCTAAAACAGCTTTTATACGTTATATATCTGGCAGTAGTTGTGGAAAGAAAGTAGGAGCTGCAGGGGGTATGGTAGAGTGAAAGGATTTATTTGAGAAATATGGATCACGCATGAGTCTGGATAACACATATATTTTGTCAGTATTGAATAGAGCAATACTTTTGCATATGTTGGGAATAATTTATGGTGATAGGCGGTCTGGTGAGCTAAGCGGTTGGAAAGAAGAAGGTTAAAGGATATAAGGGAGGATATATGGTTGACTATGAGTCTCACAGAGATGGTGATAATGGCAAGGATGAGGTGGGTTTGTCGTGTGTAGCGTATGAATGGGGTGGGGGAGACTCCCGAAAATGGTGATGTTGCATAGGGAGGTTGGTATGAGGTTAAGATGGAAGGACTCTGTTGAGAGAGATTTTAGGAAGGATGCCGGGTTTTTGCGAGTGGAAGGTCAATGCGATGGAAAGAGGGAGACGTACGGAAAGCTCTGGACAATGATGCCATAGTCAGTTCGTATATTCTTCCTCGTCCAATTTTACTGGTCCAGGATGTAGAAAGATAGGTATTGTAAGTTATAATGTTAGTTGGAGGTTGTATTGTTGGCACTGGTAATGATGTAGGCCGACGGGAAGTTAATGTTGAAACTCACACTGTTAAAGATTAATACAACTATATGCATTGAAGGTCATACTTTCAATATCAAAATTAATGCTATTAGCTAATAATAATAAACTATTTGACCATAGCATGTTTTTATTAATTGTTGCGGAAAAGTACATTTTGTTGTAATTTTCAGCCCAAATTTCATAATTTTAAACATTTCCTATATTTAATATGCCCAGATGCTTAAAATACTATGGAATTTGAATTATCTGGGCTAAATTATATTAGAAAATATGGGCTTAGCATTTATTTGTCATACTTACTTCAAAAGTTATCTCCCTTGCAATTTTTTACCAAAAATTCAAAAGGGCCGCCAAAATGGTCGCCAAAAAGATAGATGGGACAAAAGTTTGCGATATGAACATAAAAAATATTTAATTCGACATGTTGAGGATTACAAAATGGGTAGTTAATATATATATATATATTTCAGGTACATGTGGCCCCCCCTTACGATTAGACTAGTAGGCTGTGGTGTGGTGGTAAGCGCTATACGCTCTTGTACCACTACGACCGGGGTACGATTCCCGGTCGGAGGTGCAAATGGGATAGCCATGTCTACATCTGACGATTTTACTAGGGGAACTCCGGTTTTCCCCTATATCCCATTGTATATTCGTTGTTTCACAACTTCGGGAAGATTAGCCAGTGGCGAACGAAGTTACCCTACCATGAAATGTTGAAAAATATTGTATAGATGAAAAACTTCCCAACATTTGACAATATTTGTATAAGTGGTCCTCGATACTCGATTCGATTCGAGGTCTCTAATGGCTTTCTGATAAATAATTATGGATATTCTAAGCATTTAACCTGATAATGTTAATTACCTTTCTTTCGTAGGGAGAATGGATCTGTGCCAGCTACTATGTCCACTCCCCTCACTTCACGGGCTATTTGAGATGATAGGGTGTAGTCGACGCTACCGATGACTATGATTTTATCCACTCCGCTGGCTGTTAGTTTGTTAACTTCAAGACGTATGGAGTCAATTTCATCTTGGAAGATTACATTTCCTTTTTGACAGATTATAAAGACAGATGGACAAGATTATTACATGTTATGAAACAACTCGAGTATAACATTACTCAATGTGCACCAACGTGTAACTCGCCTAAATACATTTTGCGGCACGTGACGTTAAAGTTAAATCATCCCCGGGCATGAAGGCCCATGGGGTGCCGGTGCTTAGCTCTGTAGCCAAGCCAATGAGAGTCAATGACTCCCACTGGAAGGGAAGCTGGTCCATCGCATAGGCCTATAACTCCCCAGCAACGCTGATACTCATTTCTCCAGTCTGAGTGGAGCTGGGGCAAGTGGGATAAAGTGTTTTTCCAATCAACACAACATAGCGCTCGGTCGGGAATCGAACCCGGAACCTCAGGCTGGTACACAATCCCGACTACCCAACCACTTGGCGACTGTGCTCCCCCACCTGATGTTACTTCACTGAAAAGTGCAAAGTGGAGGTCATTTTAATCATATGTCTGTCATACGCGTGCTAACAAGCGCTGACGGGAGAGAGAATCAAACACGACTTGCTCTGCGAACGCGGGCCTCGTAGCTTATCGCAAGTACATGATAATTGCATCATGTTACTCTGAAAATATGCAGTGGGTGGGATTACGTGACGCGAAAACTACGGTATCCGCGGATTGTCATTTGAAGCGGCGAATAGCTCCGCGCGTGGCGGTCAGCTGAGAAGTTTGACCAGCAATTGGTCCAGTCTGAGTGTGCAGCGCTGCAGTAAATTCAATTGGCAGTCAACTTGAGGGTTCCACAAACATATATTTGCAAAACCATTAATTTAACTTACAGTATAGTGGTTCAACAAACGTTATAATATAGTATTGCTGGTTGGCTGTACATTGTTAATTTCACCAACACATATAATAAGGATGGTAATTCAATGGTGTTGTTGACCTCCAAAATGGCCGCCGATTTCAGGATGGTTCGCAATGAAACTTCGGTGCCTATATCCTCTATAACAGTACTCCGTCTGTTTTATAAGCAAACTTTTTTTTAGACCCAAACATTATTTGTATTACCGCATGAGGGACACGTATAGTAATGGTGATCTGATTAAGCTATTGCGCCTGCATAGATGGGAAGTACGGACCATTCTGAATGCTGACGTAGTAAAGTAAGTTATTTAGGATATTAAATATCTAGTAACATGGTCCTATAACTTTGCTGTGTTGGAAGCATTGCAAATTATACAATTAAATCCCCTTTTGAAAAATTCCCCCCAAATGTAACAATTTCCATAAAATCCCATTTTGTGACCTTCTCTAGATTAATTTATTCGTAGCCGTGAGCTCGGCCGTTTCCGGAAGATTTTGAAAATGACGCCAGAGTAGGCCTGTTTCCTCTAGGCATGTCACACACGCAGTCAAACATTTCATTGGGCGTACACAAACACAGTACACTAATTTCCGAAATTTTAATTTTGTGTTTTATACAAAAAACTAACGATGCTATGTGGAAAGTAGCTAGTTCAATAACAGCATTATAATCTCCCCATTACATACATATCTTATTTGGTAACTTTTGTGCGAGAAATCAAGTATTTATCGTTAAATATAAATGGGAAGTATTCTTGCCGTTATGCCACACACTCAACGGAGTTGGTATGAACATGAATGTACTGCGGTGACGTCACAAGATTTGTACCTTATTTTTATATTGGCTTCGAAAAAACTCGGAAATTGTGTGGAATCGTAACAGAAATCACTTATTTTCAACGATTAGGCTATGTACATTTGGGGGGAATTTTTCAAAAGGGGATTCAATTGTATATATGCAATGCTTTCAACACGGTAAAGTTATAGGACCATGTTACTCTTTAAGATGACACCCCGTGAGCCTGCATATATGTGTGAGATGACTCACGATGATGTGCAAGTGTTTGAATAAAGTAACTCATGAGTATCTGACTGGTATATCTAAATACTCGGCCAATGTTCTCAGCTATTCACGTTGGGTCAGCTACAAAAAATAATATGATTTTCTTGAAAGACTACGATACTGGAATGATTTGACTGCAGAATGAACTATGTGTGAATCACCAACGTCATTCAAGACTTCTATCAAAAGAGTGAGATTCAGGGAGTGGATGTCGGGCACCGCCGTGCATTGGTCATTTTTGTTATACATGGCGGTATCATAGTTTTTATATCGCAATTATATCCTCCTTATGATGTTTTCAGACTTTAAGTAGTAACATAAAAGTAGAAGTCGAAGTAATTTATATTTGAATGGGGAGTATAACATGTGCCGTTTTTTGCATACCGAATGCAAGCATGAACAATCTATATCTGTATCGCTTTTAAACATTTTCTCATATATTATATGCATTTTATTAGTTTTACTATGGCTATGGTTAAGCATGCAGTTTCAGCTTTTATGTATTGTTATTGTTTTATAATGTATTGCGCTGGTGGGTAGTGATGCCGTAGTCAGTTAGTGTATTC
>JAODAI010230619.1:0-10366 GCA_027575025.1 Scotoplanes globosa | reverse complement strand
CAAATTGCTCTAATTTCAATTCAAGCGGTAATGCAAAGTCAATGGGCATACAGTATGTCCAGAAATGAAAGAATTATAGTAAAATATTAAAGTTTTTTCTTAGCCCAATTGTTAAAGTTTTTCAATTTTGAAACAACAAATTTTATTTTCACCCCAAAATAACACTACATGGATTATTTTGACTACGCTTTATATCTGGAACCCAACACTGTCAATTTGAAAGCCATAAAATGTTAAAGTTTTTCAACTTTGAGCCAAAATACTTGATTTTCACAGCAAAATAACCCTACATTGATTATTTTTACTACATTACATCTAGCTTTATATCATGAACCAACACTGTCAATTTGAGAGCCATGTCCTCAACTGATTTTTTTTGTTCTTAGCCCAAATTGTTAAAGTTTTTCAATTTTGAAACAAAATACTTGATTTTTCACACAAAAATAACACTACATTGATTATTTTGTCTACATTACATCTAGCTTTCTATCTGGAACCAACATTGTCAATTTGAGAGCCATATGTCAACAAATGAAGGAACTAGAGCAAAATTTTAAAGTTTTTCAAATTTTAGCCCAAAATGTTAGTTTTCCAATTTTGAACCAAAACCCCCCCAAATAACTCCATTATTTACATCTAGCTTTATATCATGAACCAACACTGTCAATTTGTCCACAAATGAAAGAATTATAGTAAAATGTTAAAAGTTTTTTTCTTAGCACAAATTGTTAAAGTTTTTCAATTTTCAGCCAAAAAAATACATTTTCACTCCAAAATCACTGTACATTGATTATTTTGTGAACAATATGTCACCCTTCCTATCTGGAACCAACGTTGTCAATATGAAAGCCATAAAATAAGGTTTTAAAGCCAATGTTAAAGTTTTTCCATTTTGAGCCAAAAATGTTAAAGTTATCAATTTTGAGCAAAAACATGATTTATTCACCAAAAAATAACCCTGCATTGAGTATTTTGTCAACAACACATCCACCTTCTCATGTGGAACCAACAATATCAATATGAAAGCCATATGTCAACAAATGCAGGATTTAAAAGAAATGCTAAAGTTTTTTAATTTTGAGCCAAAAAACTGCACTTTTCACAAAAAAATCACCCTACATAGATTAATTTTGTGAACAATATATCACCCTTCCTATCTGGAACCAACATTGTCAATATGAAAGCCATAAACTAAGGTTTTAAAGCCAATGTTAAAGTTTTTCCATTTTTATCCAAAAATGTTAAAGATTTATTCACCCAAAATAACCCTGCATTGAGTATTTTCAACAATACATCCATCTTCTCATGTGAACCAACAATGTCAATATGAAACCCATATATCAACGGACACAGAAATTACAGGAAATGTTAAAGTTTTATGTTAAAAATTGGATGTAATACTGAACAGTGATGAATCACCCACTGGTTGAATCTTACAGAATCTGGCTCTTTTGTTAGGATCAGATACAAAATAGAACATCAAACTTAACTCTTCCCCTGTTAGATTATCTTTAAGAGTGAAGTTTGATAGGATTGTATATGAAACAGAACAAAAAACTTCACTCTTTCCCGCTACATTTTTTCTAAGAGTTAAGTTTGATAGGATTATATATGAAACAGAACATCAAACTTAACTCTTTCCATGCTAGATTCTTACTAAGAGTCAAGTTTGATAGGATCAGATATGAAACAGAACATCAAACTTCAGTCTTTGCCAGCTAGATTATTTTTAAGAGCTAAGTTTGGTAGGATCAGATATGAAACAGAATATCAAACTTAACTGTTTCCCGGTTTCTTTTTGGTCCTGTCTGCCCACGCTACATTATTTTTTTCAAAATTTCAACGTTGATGTTTTCAAATAATATTTTGTAGCTTAAAAATTTACTTCGAAAAATTATCAAAGCCGATCATATAAATCACTTTTTATCCCAAATGGTTTAATTTTCAAAATGATTAATTCAATAAAATATACAAATCGGCGTAGTGTAATAACCGAAGAGTGGTCGGTTTTTGTAGCAGTGAAATGGTTAATATTGGTTCTTAACTCTGGGAAACAGGGCCCAGATCTGGTAGTCCGGTGAAATTTAAGCTTGCCACAGCTTACTGGACTACCTGTGTACATGTACAGAAAATGTCACACGTTAGTATTATAAAGTGGCGGTGTAGTGGTTCAAGTAAGAGCTATAAGGTAGTAGTAAGAGCTATAATTGTCTAGTGATCCCAGGATTACAGGTTCAGAGACTACAAGAACCAATTCATAGGGGATCATTAAGCAAGACACTTTGTCTCCATTGCTAATCCTTTAAATATCACTTGAAAATATTCCAAAACGATGTTAAGAATGAAGAATATATCATAGAGTGTACGGAGGTACATGTATAGTGCGCGGGAATATATCATCACGTGACTAGGATGTGACGTCATAGGGAGTTGGTGCATGGGAATAGGATGTGATGTCATAGGGAGCCATAAGTTTGATAATATAGGTCAGTTGTATATGGAGGTTATACTAAAGTTAAGGAAGGAAGACAAGCATAGTTGTGAGCACTATAGATTACCAGAACCAATTCACTGTGGATCATTAAGCAAGACACTTTGTCGCCATTGCTTTTCTTCAGCAAATGGGAGCCGGAGGTGTTACTTGCCTTGTGCCCATGTATGTGTGGGTCAGACAAGATTACCAATAGTCAGGGGTAATATATTGCTATTTAAGGGCATTGAATGGATGAATATGTCTCCCGGCCCTTTTCAACGCAGAGGTTACGAGCCACCCAAAGCCTTCAACGAGGTCTCATTGAAAGCGCTACTATAAAAGATAACAATTATTGTTATTATTAATACTGAAACATAATTTGAGTTGCTACTCCTACCTCTTCGCATCTCTCTGTATTACTATCTGTGCTGTTCTGGAGGAAATGACTCCTGGCCAAATGGTACTCCTTGACACAACCCCAGCAGCGCCCCAGACAGAGCAGCTCCTTGGGTACGGGCTCCTCCTTCTCACCGGACAGATACTGGAAGAAAAAGTTCTGGGTGTACCCTATGTCCTGACCCCTGCCCTCTCCATTGACACACCAATGACCGGTGGTCTGACCATCCTCTCTCAACTCTTCAGCCATAGCCTAGGATCCTAAGATTGCAGCTACGGTAGGCATTCAACTGTAGCAGCAGAACACTGACATGACAGGATAACTAAACAAGACTGTGGAAGACTGTGGAAGCAGAAAATACATAGATTAATACTCAAATTTAAATACATTTTATGCAAATTTATGTTTATTAAAGTATAATCTGATTAAGAAGGAAATTTATGTGACTTTAGAAAAAAAAAAAAAATCTGTCAAATACTTAAATCACCCTATTTGATTTGTTTAAACCCTACCCACCATCATCGGTCCAGTTTTGATCCGGTTTTGTCCCCAAAGTTTGGACGTGGCCGGGATCACCTTACTCTTGCAGCAATCGCCCTTACACCATCCCGCCATCTCAACCTGTTTGGAGCATCGTCTTTCCTTAGCGCAACCTTCCTAAGCTCCTCCACCTGATTCTTCCACATTTTCTTTGTCGACCTCGTCCCCTTCGTCCATCCACCTTGAAAGCCAACGCTTTTCTCAGGGGATGGAACTCATCCTTCCTCAAAACATGCCCATACCACCGTACTCCATTCGCCTTTGCCAGTCGCTCCACCGATTCCTCCAGCCCAAGCATTTCCATCAAATCATCGGTCTTCCTTTTGTCTGAGACGTAACTTAGTTTTCAAACTGAAGACGATAATACAAGCTTTCTTTATCCTGTGCTAGCTATACTGCTGCTGTATGGTATGTGATGTGTGATTAAATGCATGTATATTGTATGTACAATGTACATGTATATATATGACTAAGTCTTGGCCTAGTCAAGTCTCGTCAGATAAGACGCCAAGTTGTGTACATACGACTTGGTGGTATGTCATAAACCCGACATACAGTTTTTGTGAGACCAACCACTATGCCCTATCCAGCTTGTCGAGTTCAGAGCCACTAAGCCCCGACCTACTACTACTAGAATGATCAATAGAATGACTTTCGAAAGTTGTTACTTTGCACAGATAGTGTCAATATCTTTAAGAATGGCTGTGCTAGGTATTGTGTACGGTTGGTACGGATAGTGTCAATATCTTTAAGAATAGTCTTGATAAGTATTTTCTGATTGTGGACGGTTGGTTTAGTAGGTCCACTGTTAGGGTTCAAGACCATATTATGAGGACTATGTCCTTACTGATCATATCTTACTTAATTTAACTAACCTTACTAAGTGAAACTGACCCATGGTCAATAATGAAAAATGTTATGCCACACATACACAGTTCATAGAACCATGCGATTTATCAAATGGTACAAACCTCCACCAGATCCTGTGCCTCCCGAATGATGCTCCACGCCTACGACAGTTACATGCTGCGTTAGGTGGCGGACATGCTGCTATTGAATCTCGCCACAACATACACATATTCCAGGTCATGATTAAACTACTTAATCCTGAGCCTCATGAACAATGTTCCACACGTCTATGACTGTACATGCGGTGCTAGGTGGCAGACATGCTTTATTGAAAAAATTGTCATTTTCATCAGGACACACACATATTCAGGTCATAATTGAGGTACTTAATCCTGAACCTCGTGAACAATGTTCCACATGCATATCACTGTACATGCGGTGCTAGATGACTGACATGCTGTATTGAAACTTCATTTTCATCTGGACACACATATTTCAGGTCATGATTAAACTACATAATCCTAAGCCTCGTGAACAATATTCCACATGCATATCACTGTGCATGCGGTGCTAGATGACGGACATGCTTTATTGAAACTCTTCATTTTCATCTGGACACACATATTTCAGGTCATAGTTAAGTTACATAATCCTGAGCCTCATGAACAATGTTCCACACGTCTATTACTGTACATGCTGTGCTAGGTGGCGCACATGCTGCTATTGAACCATGCCAAATCATCACGACATACATGTATTTTATATCATAATAAAGCTACATACTCCTGAACCTCCGCAACAATCCTCCACATGTCTATGACTTACATGCTGGTTAGGTGGCGGACATGACACATACACATATTCCAGATCATGATTAAGCTACTTAATCCTGAGCCTCCGGAACAATCCTCAACTTTCTATGACTTGACATGATGTGCTAGGTGGCGGACATGCTTTGTTGAAACTCTTCAAATCATCACGACATACACATATTCCAGGTCATCATCGTAGTTATAAACTACATGTGATCGTCGGTGGAATCACGACATCTACATACGTACTCTTTCATTCTCAATAACAATGGCAGAGATCGAATTCCACACAATATAATAAATACATAGAAAGCTAATTCGCGCATTAACTCTTTATCATGCGGATGTCGACAAATGTCGACATTGCAGAAGGGGATTTTTTGTATTATTATTTTTTGTTCCTTTTTTTTATATATATATATATTTATTTTTTTAGAAATACAAAATATTCCTCTATGACGTGTGTGTACCCCATCTTTACGGTGTAAGGCTTGCATATGTAAAATATTACACAAACTAGGCCTGTCATTGAAATCTACTATTTCGGTCAGCATGATAAGAGTTAATAACATATTTGTATATTAGTGTTGAAATAGTTTGAAGCATTTTTAACAAAGTTAGAAGTTACTAGGCTATACATATATATAAACACATTCTTTTTAGCTTATTTGTTGGATGTTATATTGTCAATGGTGGTGATTATGTCTTTTTGCACCTAAACTTAATGATTTTACCCTTTGATTCTTGTTACCAACTTACATGGTGATTGTTTATATTTTAAGGTATTATACAAACGACCATTGTACATTATAATCATGTGAAAGTCATAAAGAATACTTTCATTTATTTTTTGTTTGGTTATTACAATGTTTTCTGTTCTTTTGTTTCCATTGCAGTGCGTTCTTCAAAAGAAAGGGGCTGGGTACTGGGAACTCTTAATGGGAAGACGGGCCTTGTGCCTGAGAATTATGTGGAGCCATTATCGTGAGAGTTTTAATAATTACTCTCCATACCGTGCTCTTCCATGCTATCTGGTGATTATGTTGTCTGCTCAATGCTATCTGGTGATAATTACATCATGTGCTTGTGACGGACAATATATCCACGGTGTATAGATTAGCCACTCTCAAAATTATAATGTTCATTTTATACCAAACATTTCACCTAGTAACACTGTATATAGGCAGTTTCTTATAGTTGTGTGTGTACTGTTGATAGTGTGCCCACATTGTATGTGTAGGTAAGTTACACGTAGTGTGTGTACTGTTGATAGTGTGCACACATTGTATGTGTATGTAAGTTACACATAGTGTGTGTATCATTGATAGTGTGCCCACATTGTATGTGTAAATAAGTTACACGTAATGTGTGTATCGTTGATAGTGTGCACACATTGTATGTAAGTTACACGCAGTGTGTGTGTATTGTTGATGATGTACACACATTGTATGTGTAAGTAAGTTACACGTAGTGTATGTATATCGTTGATGATGTGCACACATTGTATGTGTAAGTAGCTTACACGTAGTGTGTGTGTATCGTTGATGATGTGCACACATTGTATGTGTAAGTAGCTTACACGTAGTGTGTGTGTATTGTTGATGATGTGCACACATTGTATGTGTAAATAAGTTACACATAGTATATGTGTATTGTTGATAGTGTGCACATTGTATGTGTAAATAAGTTACACATAGTGTATGTGTATTGTTGATGATGTGCACACATTGTATAAGTTACACATAGTGTATGTGTATTGTTGATGATGTGCACACATTGTATGTGTAAATAAGTTACACGTAGTGTATGTATATCGTTGAAGATGTACACACATTGTATGTGTAGGTAGCTTACACGTAGTGTATGTACATCGTTGATGATGTGCACACATTGTATGTGTAAGTAGCTTACACATAGTGTGTGTGTATCGTTGCTAGTGTGCACACATTGTATGTGTAAGTAGCTTATACGCAGCAGCATGTTACTGAAGCAATATAGTGGAACAGTAATGTCAATTATGTAATAATCACTTTAATATGAATAATAGGAATTGAATTCTCCTTCTGAATGGGGACTTTTAACAAGTGTATCAGATTGAGTAGAATTCCTGGATCATGAACGTATAAAGTACATGATGCATGTTGACTTTGTATTGAATAAAGTATATGATACATGTTGACTTTGTATATTGAATAGAGTATATATGCAAAATTGTGATTGTTTTAAAACTGTTAAATATAAGTTCAATTGCGAGTTAAACTGATACATTGAGGACGGATGTGAATACGATTTTAATACGGGTCAGGAAACTGATTAATTGGTCAATATACTCACGTATTACTTGATACTAGTTAAAGTGATTATAATATCAACTCACGTATATTACTTGATATTAGTTAATTATTTGATATTGTATACATATATCAACTGTACAATATAAATCATAGTATTTGAAATCCTTTAATTATTAATAATTATTATTCATTATTATTCGTTATAACTAATGTCTTTGCCGTTCAGCATCAGAGGCATCCTTCATCTAGCTGTTGCAAGATGAAGGAATTGTAGGTCATGATTCTTCTTCATCTAGCTGTTGCAGGATGCAGGAATTGTAATTCATGATTCTTCTGAATTTCTAAAGCGCTTTGAGCTGTGACCTTCTTGTCTTAAACAGAAAACGCTTTATAGAAATAGTTATTATCATCATACAATTGACATAATTTATATTTAAATTCAAAGCTCTCTGCTTTAGTTGTGATCAGCTAGATTAAACCATATATATTACCAGTGTCCTATACATACCAGAAATAAGGCGGTGATCCGATATCGGCTAGATTAAACCATATATATATATATATATATTACAAGTGTCATCTATGTACCAGAAATCAATGTGGGTACTGTTGTCAAGGTGATGACCCTATATCAGCTAGATTATACCATATATATATTACCAGTGTCATCTACATACCATAAATAAGGTGATGACCCTACATCAGCTAGATTAAACCATATATATATTACCAGTGTCATCTACATACCAGAAATAAGGGGGTGATCCGATATCAGCTAGATTAAACCATATATATATATATATATATATTACCAGTGTCATATACATACTAGAAATAAGGTGGTGACCCGATATCAGCTAGATTAAACCATATATTACCAGTGTCGTCTACATACTATAAATCAATGTGGTACCGTTGTCAAGGGGGTGACCCTATATCAGCTAGATTAAACCATATATTACCAGTGTCGTCTACATACTATAAATCAATGTGGGTACCGTTGTCAAGGGGGTGACCCTACATCAGCTAGATTAAACAATATATATATATATTACCAGTGTCATCTACATACCAGAAATAAGGTGGTGGCCCTACATCATCTAGATTAAACCATATATATATTACCAGTGTCATCCTACTAGAAATCAATGTGGGTACTGTTGTCAAGGTGGTGTGACCTTATATCAGCTAGATTAAACCATATATATATATTACCAGTGTCATCTACATACTAGAAATCAATGTGGGTACTGTTGTGAAGGCGGGTGACCAAGCTACAATCATGCTATTTGAATTCATGAACAAATGAAATATAGGTGCGGTACCAGAGGGAGGTAAGGTCTCTTGCTATTAAGATTTAAGAAAATGTAGGAAGCATGCATGACGGCCATCCTTCCCAATAGGTTTATGTCAAAGGAAGTTCTCTGCAAGTCGATTCCATTGTATAGTTTACTAAAATCTGTCTGTGTCAATAAAAGACCACTTGCTGGTGCTACTTTTGGCTCGAGTCATTGTGTACAACTTCTACAATGGCAATATAATTTAATCCCTTCATTCTGCCTGCCTGTGTCTACAATACAGTCTGTGCATCACATAATGCTACAGTAACAGTCTCCCGTGCATACAGCATGCATCATAGGCATTCTGCACAGTGATGCGTATCCGGGCTATTGTATCCAATCATGAAGCTATCAACTGACTCCCAATATCATGTTTTTCAGGAACAAGCAACCCGGGTAATTGAAAATGCTTTAAAAACCTGTGTTTGAATCAAATTGACTCTGGACTCGTGTGACATTACTATTAGGCACCGAAGGATGTCCTGTGGCTTTGCATTGAATAATAGCAATTTCTTAATCTTCCTTTCCCTTCAAAATGGTTTGCAAATCATTGATGTCGTTAGTTAGCATTTTAACATTTTTAATATATGTTCGGCATTATCATAACTTCTTTTATGAAATCCCCTGCGCTATCCCTGGACCGATGATACGGTGGTTCTTTTTGAAAATCTACAAAATGCTTCACAGATTGCAATGGATTTTGATGAAAATTAGTGATAATGACCATTGTGTAGTTCTTCCTGTGGGATGTTCAGGAATTTTGGTTTAACCCTTTCTACACTGATAATTTCATTAATTAGCTATTTAACTTAAATTTCTTCTTCTCTTAGTCATTGTCAGATTATTGTGAAGCTCATACACAATGATCCTTGGGTACGGATTCATATGGGGTTTTCGGAAATTTGAAGTCCAGGGTCATCTATGGATCATTCCAGGTTATTTTTGAAAATCTACAAAATGTTTTTCTCCTACAGATTGCAATGGATTTTTATGAGAATTTGTTGATAATGACTATGGGGTAGTTCTTCCTATGGAATTTGGGTTTATCCATTTCTACCGTGGTAATTTAATTAATTACAGCTATCTTTTGAGGTCATTCGTTGAAAATCGACAAAATGTGTCTTCTCCTATAGATTGCTATGGATTTTGATGGAAATTTAGGTCATCTGTATATCTTAATCTTATAAAATATACTGCTTTCAAATCAGACCAACCGACGGAGACGGATAGAAACATCTAGTATGAATATACAACATTGTTGCTAAAATGGTCCAGGAAAGAATCCATCTATCAATTGGGTAGGATAATTTATTTTGATTAATCCTCTTCACACACTTATATTGAGAAGTCGAGATAGCTCAGTGTTAGGGCTGTGGGGTTGTGGGTTCAAATCCCAGTGCTGCTTGTGGTTATCTTGGGTTGTGTCATTGGGCAAAGCACTGTATCTTGAATGCTTCACTTTACCCAGGTGTCTAGATGGGTACTATTGTGAGGTGACTTGCATTACAGTAGCCGGAGTATATCAACATATTAACATTATTGTAAACTTTGAGATAACCGGAGTATATATTCATTATAATCAACTTGGTTAACATGTCTACACGTATATGCCATGCTAGATATAAGCTGAGCCTACAGGCTTCTGGTTCTAACTGGTACAA